>CAUYLG010033673.1:0-83392 GCA_963573385.1 Cacajao melanocephalus
GAAAGTGAGAGTGAAAGAAAGAAAAAAAAAGAATGTACGAGAGAAAGAAAGAGGAAGAAAAAGAGGGAGAGAGAACAGGATTCTTGTTCTACTGCCCAGGCTAGAATGCAGTCTAAAAATGGGTATTAAAAACCTCTATTACAAAACACAATTTATAAAGGCCATTCTAATAGGTCAAGAATATTCCTGAGTAGTGTTTCTCAAACTCCCTAAATTCTCTTCATATTCTTCAAACATTTTGAGAGAACTTTGTTAATGTGAATTTTACTTGTCCAATATTTACCACTGTGTACTGAGAATTAAAAATATATATGTATTTATTAATTTATTTTAAAAAGGCAATGGTAAACATTGCAAATTAATAAATACCATATTTTGGTTAAAATAATTTTATGTTCTAAGGCAAAAAAAAATGAGAAATATGGCATTCTTTTATATGTTTGCAAATTTTTTTAATGTGTGGTTTAATAAAAGACAGATGAACTCTCTTATCTGCTATATCCCATCTGTTGCAATGATTTTGTTTTTTGTTTTTCTTTGTTTGCTTTGAGACAGGGTCTCACTCTGTCACCCAGGCTGGAGTGCAGTGGTGCCATCATAGCTCACTGCAGCCTCTACCTCCTGGGCTCAAGTGATCCTCCCACTTCAGCGTTCCAAGTAGCTGGAACTACAGGCGCAGGCCACCACATCCAGCTAATTTCTCAGAGATGGGTTTTTTTTTTTAGAGATGGGTTTTTTTTTTTTTTTTTTTTTTAGAGGTGTGGTTTCACCCAGACTGGTCTCAAACTCCTCAGCTTAAGCAATCCACCCACCTGGCCTCCCAAAGTGCTGGGATTACAGGCATGAGCCATTGCAATTGGCCCACAATACATTGTTTTGTCTGATAATGTAGAAAATCTGGCCTTTCACAGATGGTAATTAGAAAAGGGAGAAATATTCTAATAGTCTTTGCAGGTATTTGGGGTTTGATACTATACCAAAACCCAACAAATGGTAGTCTCTTAAATAAATTTCAGATTGCCATATGGAAACTGAAATTATTATAAATAGACTTTTCTTACTCTGTTACATTAACATCAATAATTAACTACATTAATTATCTATTGCATTTTTGAGGGGCTCTTTTAACCATGCATGATTGTGTAACATCATACAGTATTCACTTGGAAACTACTGCTTCCCTAAGTTTTGCTGATCTTGCAGATTCTGACAAATTTTTATTATGCAATATTTAAAAAATCATATATGTTAGTAACCACTGATGTAGTCTTTAAGAAACACCTTATGTATTGGAAAATTGTGTAGCTTATAGTATTGAATGCAAGTCTCAAAAAATTCTATGGTTCTCTTGCAAGTCCAAATGCATCACTGTCTACAGATGCTGTTAGTTGTTTTCCTTGAAGTGATGAGCTTACTTCATTCACTTTAGACAAAATGTCTGTCCAAGACTGAAAATCAGAAGAAACATAGTTTCTCAATTTCCCTATTCTAGTAAAACCCATGTTCTATCGTAAAAAGATGTGTGCTCAGGCTTGGGTCAATATGTATCTAATAAGTGAATGAATTTGTCTTCTAAAGGACATCCTTAGGTAAATTTTGTTTTCTTTTTTGTTTGTTTGTTCTACTGTTAGTGCCAGACAGAAAAGAATGAAATGACAAACCAATAAGGCTTAGTGCCACTGCCTACGTCCATGCTGTCACTAGCTTTTTGCAGCATCAGGTAAATGTCAACCCAGTGAGAAAGGAAAATAATGTTTTCATATTATTATGAAAATACTTCTGACCTGCCTGTTTCCCTGAGTGGGTCTCCATGACACCCCGGGCTCTACATACTAATCACATATTCAGAACCACTGTCCTACAGGAAAGCCTATTTAGGAAGAAAACATACCTTGAAATTTTTGAGCTAAAATGAACATATGTAATAAGAAACTTTCTTGGTGATTTAATGAAGACTTAGGCAACAGGAAAAAATATATATATATTTTCTGGATTAGTTGTCTCACAGAGAAATGCATCTCATTCACCCAACAAGTATTTATTCAGTGCCAAGTACACGCTTCAGGCATGTCTTCTGGGGTTGTTCAGTAGGCAAACAAGACAACTGAGGGAAATTGGTGGTTTCTGACAATGAGAAGGGATTTATTTTATTAAAGATGATACTTAGTAGCAGGAAGACACTGCAACATGCTCATGTTGGAAGGGAACAGGCTTGTTAGTGGGTGGAAAGTTAGAATTTACATTCTGACATGCAAGCAAAACTATTCCTGCAGGTTAATCCATGACCACACATAGTCTTCAAAGACATTTTCATGGATCACCAGAGGATTCCTAATCACTGTCCAGCTTATGCTGCCAGAGCTCTCTTTGGAAACTTCCAGGAAACATTATGTTCAATTGAGGAAAATTATATGCAAAAATAACTTTCTATTTATGTAAGAGATGGGGTCTGGGGTGGGTGGCTCAGAGCCCAGTAGAAGTTGTTACTGGTGTCGTTGCCATTGTTGTTTTTATTTCATTTTGTGCTATGTTTAGATAGTGGTTCATATCTAAACTGAATAAGAAACAGATATCTTCAAATTTAAATTTCTAACATTTCTTTTCAAACAAATGCTCCCAATTTTTTCAACAGAAATGATTCGGGTTTTTTTCCTTTTTTCTTTCCTTTTTACTTACCCAACTGGAAGTAAGTATTCTAACAGCAAGCTGACCCTTTCTTGCTCTTCCTGTCACCCAGAAACCTTTCTATTACTGCTTAAAGCTGAGCCTTTCTAAATTGGATCCTCTATTATGTCGCATCCCTCTGATTATGAACAGAGAAGCAAACCCCTGTGAATGCCTGTGCAACTGCGACCAGATCCCAGGAGAGTACAATTATCAGACGACATCTAGATCCTAATAACATGTCTTGGGCAAGTGTGTGAGAATTCCTTAAAAATCACACCTGTATGCCAGGCACAGTGTCTCAAGTCTGGAATTTCAGTGACTCAGGAGGTCTAGAAGGGAGGCTTACTTGAACCCAGGAAATTGAGGCTGCAGTGAGCTATGATCATGTCATTGCATTCCAGCCTGGGCAACAGAGTGAGACCCTATCTCTTTAAAAAATACAAAAAAAATGCACTTGTGCTTGTAGTCCATTTAAAGGAGATTGCAGTAAATATAAAAGCAGGGCATTAACAACTTTCTCTTAAAAAATAGAAAAAAAAGTTTTCTCTGCATATAGCTAAACACAAAGTCTCTGATTTAAAATACCATAAAAAACTATGCTTATCAAAAAATTTCTTGACAAGAATGAACCAGGAATGTCAGCAGTTCCTCAATTAAGCCCAGAGAATAAATTCTTCTAAATAGCAAGAAAAATAAGATCACAGTCAATACCATGGAAAAACACACAATTGGCCTTCATCTGAGATTTGGCCTGTAGTAGCCCTCCCTGATCAAATGCAAAAGTTCAAAATTATGAAGACCCAGCAACAGAAAGCCTACTCACATACTACTGACCCTACAAGTTTTTTTAAACATGAGAATTTTTTCTAAGCAAGCATAAACCTATCTGAAAATAAATAGCTCAAGTAACTATGTGCACTTATTCTTAACTAGGAATAAACATTCTAGGTCCCTCATCATTTTGTTCCCTGGGCTGAAGCAAGCACAACCTACCTTCGTGATCATGGACTGCTTTTCCAGGACTGAAAGGATCAGGGACCACCACCTCTACCACGGACCGGTTTCCCTGGACAGAGGTGATCATGGCAGAACATCTCTCTCATCAACTGCTTTTCCTGGAGTTAAGTGATTATGGCCACTCAACTCGGTCATCTGCTGGCTTCCCTGGAATGAGGGTTGTCAGCCCAACGTGGCCTCGTTCTTAGAAGTGGGGTTGCTGAATTTTTCTAAAGTGCTTTGGTTGATCTTTGTTTCCTTGTCATCACTTTGCAAAACAAGGAGACACCTCAAAAATGCATTTCTTCCACCAGTAAAGGCACCTTTGACAAGACTTCTGTGAAATAAAAAGAAATTCAAAAAACAAAAATTATAAAAATTAAAAATACATAAATAAAAATAAAATAGTGATTTGGGACCAGCAAATCACTAAGTCAAAGGAAAAAATCAGTCTGGGAACTGCATCAGGCAAACCTGCCTCCCATTTTATTCCTAGGTAAGATAGCTACAAAGATAAAGGAAAAAAAGAGAAAAAAAAAGCTACGTACCTCCTTCACAATTTGCCCACAAAGAAATTCCTTGTGAGCCTCAAAATGTTTGCCCTAAAAACAGGGTTCTTTTGAATTTCACCCTGGCAATGTAAATGGATAGCTTATCTTCATAGGTGCAGAATAGAAAATCATCGCTCTGCTCACCCGAGAAAAATGTGTATCTGGTTGCTTCCCCTGCCCAATTGTTTATGCAAAAACGCAGATTCACTGAGCCAGTCTATGGTATAAGTGACTCTTGCTCTACTCCACTCTCACATGTAAATTTTATATTCAGTGAAAAGCTGATCAAAGACTCAAAGGAATACAACTTTTTGTCTCGTATCTACTCATGACCTGGAAACCCCCCATCTCTCAACCCCACTTTGAGCGGGCCCGCCTTTCTGGACTGAACCAATGTATATCTTACACATATTAATTGATGTCTCATGTCTCCCTAAAATGTGTAAAACCAAGCAGTGCCTCAATCACCTTGGGCACATGTAGTCAGGACCTCCTGAGGCTGTGTCTTGGATGCGTCCTTAAACATGGCAAAATAAACTTTCTAAATTGATTGAGACCTGTCTCAGATACTTTTCTTCCACAATTCTATGACCCCAACCCTTTTTTTGCTTCTCGTAGAGCAAGAAGTTCCTGCCCTGGACACGTGGCCGCCTAAATGAAGGTGTACATTGACTTCTGTGCTAACATTCCCTGAGGTAGGAACATTGGCTTGTGCTGCGAGGGATGGGGGATGCCAAGAAGAGAAACTGACCAGAGATTCTGCTGTGTGTTAATCCATTGGACTACACATAGGTCCTGAATCTGGGGGAGGGGGGATGTGCAGTTGGGGCTTTCTTTTCTAAACCTTTAGTTCTGTTGATGATCTCGATTTATCCAATTATCCTTATTACCTTGCTTCTCTCTTTTGAAAGGTACTGTGATTCTCACCCGAACTCTTGTTGTAGACCGAATGTTTGTGCTGCCCCCACCCCGAATTCCTATGTTGAAACCCTAACCCCTGATAGGATGCTGTTTGGAAGTGGGGCTTTTGAAGGTGATTAAGTTTACATGAGGTCATGAAGATGGTGCCCCGTGATGGGATGTGTCCTTATTAGAAGAGGAAAAAACATAACAGCATTCTCTCTATCTCCTCTCTCCTTTCTCTCTCTCCATTCTCTCTCTTCTCTCTGTCTCTCTCTCTTCTCTCTTCTGTCTCTCTTCCCTCTCTTTCGCTCTCTCCTCTGTCTCTGTCTTCTTTCTCTTCTCTCTCTTCTCTAGCTCTTTTCTCTCTGTCTCTCTCTTCTCTCTCCTCTCTCTTCTCTCTCTGTCTCTCTCTCTCTGTTCTATTTGTCTCTGTCTCTCTTCTCTGTCTCCTAGTCTCTCTCTTCTCTCTGTATCTCTGTCTCTCTCTTTTCTCTGTCTCTGTCTCTCCCACCCACCCTCTCTTCCTATGTCTCCCTTTGCCATGGGAGGATACAGCAAGAAGTCAGCTGTCTGCAAGTCAGGAAGAGATTTCTCACCAGGAAGCAAATCATTGGACACCTTGATTGTGGGCATTCCAGCTTTGCAAACCTTGAGAAAATGGGTTTTGGTTACGTGGATGAATTGTATAGCCCTGAAGTCTGAGATTTTAGTGCACCTGTCACTCTGGTAGTGTGTCTTGTACCCAACATGTAGTTTTTATTCCTTGCAGCTCCCACCCTCCACCATGAGTTTCCAATGACCATTATACTACTCTTTATAACATTGGGTACTCATACCTTAGCTCCCACTTATAAGTGAGAACATGTAGTATTTGATTTTCTATTCCTGAGTTACTTCACTTAGGATACTGGCCTCCAGCTCCATCTATGTTGCTGCAAAAGATATTACCTTATTCTTTTTTATGGCTGATTAGTATTCCACAGTATATAACCACATTTTCTTTATCCACTTATTGGTTGGTGGGCATTTAGGTGGATTCCATATCCTTGCAATTAATTGTTAATTGAGCTGCAATAAACATATGCGTTTAGGTGTCTTTTTGGTATAATGACTTCTTTTCCTTTGGGCAAATACTCAGTAGTGGGATTGCTGGATCAAATGGTAGTTCTACTTTTAGTTCATTAAAAAAATCTCCATACTGTTTTCCATAGAGGTTGTACTAATTTACATTCCCACCAGCAGTGCATCAGTGTTCCCTTTTCACCACATCCACACCAACACCTATTATTTTTTGACTTTTTATTAACAACTATTCTGGCAGATGTAAGGTGATGTCTCATTGCAGTTTTAGTGTGCATTTCCCTGATGATTGGTGATGTTCATTATTTTCTCATGTTTGTTATCCATTTGCATATCTTCTTTTGAAAAATGTCTATTCATGTCCTTTGCCCACTTTTTGATGGAATCTTCTTTTTTCTTGCTGATTTCTTTGAGGTCCGTGAAGATTCTGGATATTAGTCCTCTATCGGATGCATAGTTTGTAAATATTTCCTTCCACTCTGTGGGTTGTCTGTTTACTGACTGTTCCTTTGGTTATGCAGAAGCTCTTTAGTTTAATTAAGTCCCACCTATTTGTCTTTATTTTTGTTGCATTTGCTTTGGGGTTCTTAGTCAAGAAGGGTTTTTCCTAGGTTTTATTGTAGAATTTTTATGGTTTCAGGTCTTAGATTTAAGTCTTTGATCTATCTTGTGTTGATTTTTGTACATGATGAGAGACAGGGACCCAATTTCATTCTTCTACATGTGGCTATCCAGTTTTCCTAGCACCAGTTATTAAACAGGGTATCCTTTTCACAATTTAATGTTTTTATATGCTTTGTCAAAGGATCAGTTGGTTGTATTTAGCTCTATTTCTGGATTCTCTGTTCTGTTCCATTGGTCTACGTGTCTACTTTTATTCCAGTACCATGCTGTTTTGGTAACTATAGCTCAAGATCAATATTGATGCCATTATACTCTTAGGGACTATGTGGAGATCAGGCTTTGTTCTGGCTCAGTTGGCTAGCAGGTTCAATACTGATATGGACAGAGGCAGGGAAATACTGGCTAGAAGAGGGCAACTCCCTGGCAAAAGCCCAAACTCAAGGCTGGAAGCCCGTGGCCCTAAATGGGAACAGGCATTCCTGTTTTCTCTCCCAAGTGTTGCCTTTTTGCCTGCCACACCCCCCATCTTGTACCTATATAAACCCCAAACCCCAGGATCCACAAGCAGAAGAGCAGAGGAGCAGAAGAACAGCATGGCAGAGAAGGAGAGAAGAGAAGGAGCATCTGAATGCCAAGAGTTTGGCTGGTCAGAGAGGAGAATTACTGAACTCCAGGGGAAGATCGTCTTTCTACCCCATCCCCTCTCCAGCTTCCCATTCATCCCCATGAAAGCCACCTTCATGTAGCAATAAAGTCCCCTGCATTTACCATTCTTCAATTTGTCTGTGTGAACTGATTCTTCCTGGATGCCAAACAAGGAGCCAGGTTCGAAGAGAGCACTGAGCTGGTTAACACTTAAGCCATCTGCAGACAGCAGAGCTAAAAGACAACTGTAACTTCAGGAGTTGCAGGCACCCACCCCTAGACACTATTGTGGGGCCAGAGCCCAAAAGTGCTTGCCCCAGCTCCTGCACCTGCCCATCTGTGTGCTCCCCCTCCCATAAAGGGTTTCAGTGCACATAGTGCCTGAAGAGACAAGCCACATCCCTGTCACGTATCCTGTGAGGGGGCTTAGGGAACTCTTCTGTTTGAATACCAATGAAGCATAATCTTAAACCGTGGTGAACAGTGGTATTAGCTCAAGTTCTGGGTCTCACAAGGGTCTCTTGCCTCTGTGAAGTCCATCTCTATATCTAATTTCATGAAGCTAGATGTCCCTCACATCAAGGGGGGACCCTCTTGATGCCAACCACGTGCTCAACATATTTAAATCTAGTGATTTCTATTAGCATATTTGTTTATTACTATGTCAGGTGTCTTTCTCTGCTATGAAGTCTGTCTCAAATTGTTTAAACATTTGAAACAGGGCCAGATCTTAAAGGTCACATAGGGGTGCAGGCTTAGAAGGACACTGTGCTTGGTTTAAAGCTCACTGCTATCTTCTTGAAATTTTTTTTTGAGCTAGAGTCTCCCTGTATGGCCCAGGCTGGAGTGCAGTGGCATAATCTCGGCTCCTTGCAGCCTCAACCTACCAGATTCAATTGATTCTCATGCCTCAGTCTCCCGAGTAGTTGGGACTACAGGCATGCCCCACCACACTCAGCTAAGTTTTGTTTTTTGTTTTTGTTTTTTTTAGTAGAGACGGGATTTCACCATGTTGGCCAGGCTGGTCTTGAACTCCTGATCTCAAGTGATCCACCTGGCTCAGCCTCCCAAAGTACTGGGATTACAGGCGTAAGCCACCATGCCCAGCCTTCTTGAAATTCTTTATAATTCATGAACAATCTTCATTTTCCATTTACATTTTTCACCAGGCTCTACAAGTATTACAACCAATCTTGCCAATGAATTTTAAAGGGTGTCATGCTGATGAAGAGAACATCTTGTCATTGTTGTCCTAATTTTTTATAATCTTGATATAATTTGTTTAATCATGACTTCGAGGAAGGCATGATTATCACCTTTAGTCCTTGAATCCTATGATCCCATGCTGCAATTTGCTGTGAGAAATATTAGTGTTTTTGCTTGTTTGCTGTTTTTTTACAAAAATGAGATATATTAGGGAATAGGCAGAGATGGCTAGTATGCTCTATTAGACAGAAATGACTAGAAATATTCTCTGATGAAATACATAGAATGTTTACTCAGTAATAAACATTAGTATATATCAAGCGTTAAAAGAAAAACCTTAGCCAAATTAAATTTAACAGAGTTTAATTGAGCAAAGAACAATTTGCCAATCAGGCTGCTTCCTGAGCCAGAGTAGGCTTGGAGACTCCAGGACAGCCACATGGTAGAAGATTTATGGACAGAAAAAAGGAAAGTGATGTACAGAAATGGAAGTGAGGTACAGAAACAGCCAGATTGGTTACAGCTCAGTGTCTGCCTTACTTGAACACTATTTGAACAGTTGGCTGCCTTTGATTGGCCGAAACTCAGTGATTGGCACAAGAGTAGGCTACAGTCTGCTTACAACTTTCTTTAGGTGTTATAGTTCAAGATGTACAGAGAACTCTTTAGGTTGAACTTAAAATGTGTAAGGAGGCACCTTTAAGCTAAACTTGATTTAACATAGGTGATGCATCGAGATGGATCTGAGTTTAGCAAAAGTTCTAGGAAGGCATGATTATCATGTTTAGTCCTTTAATCCTATGATCCCATGCTGCAATTTTCTTCCGAAGTATTCCCTAAAGGGTACAGCAACATATATTTAGCCTTATAAAAATGTCAGCTTCAAAATTCTCACAGTACTTTATTCTTCAATTAGTCAAGGAAGATGGAAAATTGGGGTTTCAGTAGCAGTTATGAAAGGCAAATATTATGGAGGAAAAAAACTAATCAGAAGTTTTTAAGTTCACTGACACAGGATGTCTATATGTGGGTAGAAGGATTATTGACCAGTGGGTTCCACCAGCATGTTTTTTAAATGCAAAAGTAGAAAAGTACACACAAATTCTAAAATAGAATGCTGAAAGTACTCATTAACCACCAGCCACAATAAAGAATGCATAGGCCACCTAATAGCCCACTGACACAGGATGCATATGTGTGGGTATAAGGGACATTGAACACAGGGCTCCATCAGCATTTTTTAATCTAAAAACTAGAAAATAGATGAAAATTTTAAAATAGGATGCTGAAAGTTCTCATTAGCAACCAGCCACAATAAAACATTTATTGACCAAGCTGTTTCTATTTGGCATTCCGCAAGTTGCAGAGAAATGGAACCACATGAAGTTTAGAGTTCTGTGGGGACTCAGATATCCCTTTTTAATTGAAAAGTTGGTTGCACAGAAAGTGCTCAGATCTGTAACCACCTTCAAAGTAGAGTACAAACTGAAGTATTTGTATAGCAGAGGAGTTCATTTTCAAATATAAGCATTTTATATTTCGAAAAGGCTTCCATAATAGATTGTATAGTGAGATAAAAGTCCAGGTATTGATTTTTGTTTCAAATACCCAACCACAATGTGCCTATCTATTGTATTATGTTTCAGTATTCATTTTTTTTTTCGTTAAAAATGCATGAGTTGCCAGGTGGAATGCTACATACAAAGGATATAAATTAAATAGGACACAGCTCCTGCAGGAGAGAAGTAATTGCAAATAATGAGACAGAGTTATTTTTGTATTTTCATTGGTGCCTCTTTCTGGTATCACTGCTTAGTTTAGAAGGGGAAGTCATAATTACATTTTGCCTTATTCTCTCATATGTATGTATAGTTTCAATACAGTTTTACAAAGTATGAAATAAAAGAAGAAGGTGCTTTCAAAAGTAGGACACACCACCTACTAAGGAGGCTGAGGCTGGGGCATCATCTGAGCTCAGGAGTTTGAGGCCAGCCTGGGCAGCATAGTGAGACCCTGTCTCAGAAAAAAAAATAGGAGACAGTAAATTTGGTGAAGTAGAGGCTAAACCACCAGCCTCACCTACCCTCCTCAATCCTTGAGCAGACTTGGGAGGTTTCTACTTAGCAACACAAAAAGAAGCTTTTTTCAAGTATTACTGTTTTCATAAGTGAGGGATTATTGAAACAGTGTTTGAAGTTTGCATATCAACACTGAAAAATTTAAACGTTGAAATCGTTGGAAATTTGAAGATTGGAAAGTTACCTAAGAGACTGAAGTGAGAAGGCAGACAGAAAGAAAACTAACAGTATTTTGAAATTTCTACTTGTGGTTTTACAGATATTCGTCTTCTGGAAGCCAGCAACCTAAAAGTTGGTGAAAGGTGTTTTTGAAAGTTCTAGGCAAAGGCTAAGGGTAAGGCATAGAGATTCTAAATCTTAGCACAGTGCATTGCACACAGTAGATACACAATTAATGTTGGTCAAATGGTGTCTTTCAAATACAGAGCAGCTCTACAGACTCTGTTTTCTTGATTTTGAGTCTGATGCTTTTTCTCATAACCTGTATTTCTTTCACCAATTGACCAGAGTCATTTTCATCTCTGCTCTGCGAAAAGAATGCTTAGGAGTATTATATACTTAGAAGCTGATTTATTTTTCTTTTTATTTATGTGAAAACTCCATTCCATTGAAGATAAAGGAAATGCATAGTGAACAGTTAGTTATAATTTGCATCCTGTGTGGAAATTTTCTAGCTCATTGATCTTGTCATTTTTAATTTATATATTGTGAGGATAATGAGACCAAGTAAATTAAGAAGGGTGAAGAAGTGTGTAATTCCTAGCCTGTATAAATAGATAAAAATTCAAGGTTCAAAACTAAAATAGGATTGATAATGAGCAATGCATTGTATTAGTGGGTCAGAGATAAATACGGAAATGAACAAATATGACCTCAACTAGAAAGCATCACCTCAAAGGACATGAAATATAGAGAAATCCCAATTTAAATTTATATTCCATTATTACCAAAGTGCTCCTACTGAAGTTTGATTATGATTGCCACATCATATATTTACTCACATGTAAAAGGCAAATATAAAATGGGATGTCAAAAAATTATAACACACTTCAAAGGTGTATGCTTTCATGATTCAGATAAAATCCACTCTCTTTTTTATACATTAAGCATGGAGTGGAAAATGTACAGGATGTGTGACACATGATTGATATACAGAAAGAAAAGAAAAATAGCCGGGAAGCATAAACAAGTGGCATTTTCAGCAGTTAAATAGATAACATGATAACTATGAAATGCAATACTTTTTGCAAGCTGCTTGCAGTTTTGATCTGAAGAGTAACATGGTTGTCAAATATTTACTTTATAACTCAGCAGTTGTTTGTTATGCAGTATTAAAAAACATATGCCACTTTAGTGCTATTATTACAGGAACAAGTTCAGCACTGCTACAGATGTTGAAAGTGCATTTAGTCTCTTACTATTCTATCAGTTTCTCTTTGTCTCTCAAATTTAACACGGTATGACCAAGTTAAGTTGCTTTTAATTTTTTTAATTTTAATTTTTGTAGGTAGATAGTAGGTGTATATACATATGGCATACTTGAAAGTGTGTTTATTTTCTTACTATTCTATCAGTTTCTCTGTCACTCAACACAGTATGACCAAGTTAAGGTTGCTTTTAATTTTTTTTTAATTTTATTTTTCATTTTCGTAGGTACATAATAGGTGTATACATTTATGGGGTACATGAGATACTTTGATGCAGGTATATAATGTATAATAATCATATCAGGTTATATGGGGTATCCATCACCTCAAGCTTTTATTCTTTGTGTTAAAAGTTTATACTATACTCCTTATACTATATGTCCAACTGTACTCCTTTAGTTATTTTTAAATATACAAATATTATTTTTAAATGTATAAAGTATTGTTGACTGTTGTTACCCTGTGGTGCTATCAAATACTAGGTCTTATTCACTCTTTATAACTGTGTTTTTTGTACCCATTAACCATCCCTACCACCCCCTCCCACCCCCCAACTAAACTTCCCAGCCTCTGGTAACCATCCTTCTACTCTCTATCTCTGTGAGTTCAATTGTTTTAATTTTTAGCTCCCACAAATAAATAAGAACATGTGCTGTTTGTCTTTCTGTGCCTCACTTATTTCACTTAACATAATGATCTGCAGTTTCCTCCATGTCGTTGCAAATAATAGAATCTCATTCTTTTTTATGACTGAATAGTACTCCATTGTGTATATGTACCACATTTTCTTTATCCATTCATCTGTTAATGGCTACCTATGTTGCTTCCAAATCTTGGTTATATTGAGTGGTGCTGCAGTAAACATGAGAGTACAGATATCTCTTCAATATATCAATTTCCTTTGGCAGGGTTATATACCCAGCAGTGGGATTGCTGGATCAAATAGCAGCTCTATTTTTAGTTTTTTGGGGAACTTCCATAGTGGTTGTACTAACTTACATTCCCACAAAGAGCCTACAAAGGTTCCCTTTTCTCCACATCTTTGATGGCATCTGTTATTGCCTGTTTTTGGATAGAAGCCATTTTAACTGGAGTGACATGATATCACATTGTAGTTTTCATTTGCATTTCTCTGATGATCAGTGATGTTGAACACCTTTTCACATACATGTTCACCGTTTGTAAAATACTCATTCAGATATTTTGCCTATTTTTAATTGGATTTTAGATTTTTTTCCTATTGCATTGTTTGAGTTCCTTATATATTCTGGTTTTTAATCCCTTGCCAGGTGGATAGTTTGCAAATATTTTCTCCTATTCTGTGGGTTGTCTCTTCACTTTGTTGATTGTTTCTTTTGTTGTGCAGAAGCTTTTTAACTTGATGTCATCCTGTTTTTTCATTTTTGCTTTGGTTGCCTATACTTATGGGACATAACACAGGAAATCTTTGCCCCGTCCAATGTCCTGGAGACAAGATTGATTTTTTTATTTATCTGCTGATCCTGTGTTCTAAAAACCTGAATTTATAAAATTTATAATAATCATCATTTTTCAATAATAATAATAGTATAATAATCTAACTAAACACAAATTCAGCTGCCCACTGGATATATCAACTTAGTCTTATTACTTACCAGGCTGACATATTTTATTTTACCAGCTTTCAGAAGTGAAAAATCAGAATTCAGTAGTTGATTTCTGGCAGAAAAGACATCTGAAACCAATTATCCTTCATTTGGTCTCCACTTATCTGGGTTATCTCTATGCCTATCAAAATAACTCTTTCTCTTAATTTTGACTAATTACCTTTGTGCATTTTGGATCTCTTGATTGTAACTTTCTAGGGACTTGGGAGTGTTGTTGCTGACTTTATTCAAGGACTATGCCATTGCATAAAAACAAGTGTCTTCTTTTCTCTTACAAATTGAAACAGCCAAGGGGAAGGGATAATGCCTTACTTGTGCTTTAAAAGGGATTGCAGTTGCAGACATAGAGGAGATAAAAAGCTCGTGGGATAAAGACAGGATAGTTCAAATAAAGCAGTGGCGAGAAACAGGTGTCAGAAGAGGACACAGTGATATCAGTAGCTGTGAGGACATACAGCAAGTTCTTGAATAACATCATTCTATTCAACATCTTTTTATTATAATGTTAATGAGAAAAGTAATAGATTCCCAGTGGAGCTGTTACCAGAAAGGGGTCCCAATCCGCCCTAAGACAGGGTTTTTGGACCACACAAGAAATAATTTGGGGCCAGTTCATAGAGTAAAGTGAAAGTAGTTCGTTAAGAAAGCAAAAGGAATAAAAAGAATGGCTACTCCATAGGCAGAGCAGCAGAATGGGCTGCTCAATTGAGTATACTTAGAGTTATTTCTTGATCATATGCTAAAAAGGGGGTGGATTATTCATGAGTTTTCTGGGAAAGGAGTGGGCAATTCCTGGGACTGAGGGCTCTTCCCCCTTTACACCTTATAGGGTAACTTCCTGATGGACATTTGTAAACTGTCCCACGGCACTGGTAGGAGGGTCTTTTAGCATGTCAAAGTATTATAATTAGTGTATGATGAGCATCGAAGACAACCAGAGGTCACTTCCATTGCCTCCTTGGTTTTGGTGGGATTTGGCTGACTTCTCTACAGCAACCTGTTTTTATCAGCAAGGTCTTTGTGCCCTCTGACCTCCTATCTCATCCTGTAAATTAGAATGCCTAACCTCTTTGAATGCAACCCAGTAGGTTTTAATCTTATTTTACCCAGCCCCTATTCAAGAAGGAGTCACTCTGATTCACAAGCCTCTGACAGAGCCACTGTCTGTGTGGGTTTGCACACTCTACCCATGTCTGCCTGGATTTCTCTGAATACCGTAGTTTTCACCTTCATCCCAACACTGTACCCACCCATTACATGAATTGTGTTTCCCTGGTCCCCATCTGAGAGAGTGTGGGTGGGTACGTGAGTGCGCCCTGCAATGGAATGGGGTCCTGTTCAGGGCTGGTTCCCACCTTGCCCCTGTGCCCTGAGCTGCCAGGATGGGCTTCAGCAGCTAAGACCCTGAACTGGAACAAGCTGGTTGGAAAATGAATGAATGAATTACTGAACACAAATTCTTTTAAAATAAAAACTTGTAAAGTCTATGATCATGATACAAATGCATGGCAATAAATGATGCAGTATGAAAGCTCTCAGTGACCCCGCAATTTATGATTGTTTTTGAACTGTGTGCTGGTAGGAGGAACACCTTACAATTTCTGCTTTGCAAACATTTATTCCTTGATTTAAGCCACCACCGCTACGACCACACTCACTCACAAATTCACCAGAAATTGTGTAAATCATGATCATACTTTTAAGGTTTCTTAAATATATGTATATATATGTTTCATAGATAGATAGCATTTATTTCAATGTTTAACATTAAAAGTGCTTGGGGTCTTTATTTAGAAGTTTGCTGAAGTTTTTGTGACCAGAAAGATTTCATAGGAACTTACCTCTTATTTATATCAAGTAGCCTATGATAAAATTGGGTTTGTTATGTGTTGTTTTGCATAAAGTCATAGTTTCCAAAAACCTACTGACAAAGTTAAGTGAGAACTTAATGCATTATACTAGCAAAGCGCACAGAATTCCTTACCTTAAGAAAAAAAGTGCTTGGTGCTTCTCAAAGTGCAGGTACAGTATACATACTTATAACAGCAACACTATGGCTTTGCATCTGGAATTAAAAGCTTATGATTTATGATTATATAAATACTGTAAACAAAAAATAAACTTATAATCCCCCCTCCAACTATGTGAATAGATTTCCTCCTCAGTCAGGGCACCCTTAAAATTTAATTTGAAAGACTGGTTCAGGCCATGACAGGAACAGGAGGTTGAACATGCCTCATTATATCTCTCTGGTATTAACATCAACACAGACCTTTAAGTCTGATAAGAAGCATTTACAGCCTATTCTCTCTGAATCATGCTAGGTGAAGGCTTCCTCTGCAAATAAGAACTTGGGTCTTCACAATCCTTTAGCTTAACCCAGACATTCCTTTCTATTGATCCCAGGTCTTTAAATAAACTCAACCAAAAAAAACTGAACCAAACCAATGTCTTTCTCAAATGTATTTGATTGAAGTCACATGTCTGCCTAAAACCAAGAGGTACCCTGACCACCTTGGGCACATGTTCTCAGGACCTCCTGAGGCCTGTGTCACAGGACATTGCTAACTCATATTTGGCTCAGAATAAATCTCTTCAAATATTTCAGAGTCTGACTCTTTGTGTTGAGAATATAATATAATATACATATATATACATATCAGAGAGAGAGTCAATAAATAAAAATTGACACAGATTGACATTTTCAGAATTATACTTCCTTAAAAACCTATACTTTTTGACCCAGTTCCTTTCTTGATGTTTCTTTGATGCCTCGATTTCCATTCATGGAAAGCTCACCATGAGATTATAGAGCCAACACATTTTCAAAGGTGCCCTGTACTCTGCACACCTTCATGGCAGTTGGAGTCATGACCCAAATGGAAGTGTGAAGAGATGATATATCATAAGAACAGAGTGGGTAGTGCTTGGTGCAGGATCCAATGGCTGTGGACAAGCTTGTAACCACCCAGTGGTTTCACCTTACCTGCTGCCTAGACAGACCCAATTTATCAAGACAGGAGAACTGCAGTAGAGAAAGAGTAATTCATGCAGAGCTGGCTATGCAGGAGACAGGAATTTTATTATTACTCCAGTCAGTCTCCCTGAGGATCCAGGGATCAGAATTTTTAAAGATAATTTGGTGGGTAGAGGCTTGGAAAGTGGGGAGTGCTGATTGGTCAGGTTAGAGATAGAATCACAGGAGGTTGAAATGAGCTTTTCTCACTTCCTTTTGTTCCTGGGTGGGATGGCAGAACTGGTTGAACCAGATTACAGATCTGGGTGGTGCCAGCTGATCCACTGAGTGCAGGGTCTGCAATATCTCAAGCACTGATCTTAGGTTTTACAATAGTGATGTTATCCTCAGGAGCAATTTGGGGTGGTTCAGACTCTTGGAGCCAGAGGCTACATGACCCCTAAACCATAATTTCTAATCTTGTAGCTAATTTGTTCGTCGACAGATTCTTTCTGAAAAATGCCCATCTGCACCCCCGGAGGACATGGTGGGGCTTCAGGAAGTTTGCACTGTTTGCACAAGGGAGAAGCCTGGCCTCTCCTGTTCCTGTGTGGTAACCTAGGATTCAATCTCTGAAATGGGAGGCAGTTAGCAGGAACTCCTCTTGTTTGCTGAGCTTTTTTCCTTTTCACCCAATAAATTCCATTTCCCCTCACCCTTCAAAGTGTCTGCGAGCCTAATCTTTCCTGGTCATGTGACAAGAACCTGGTTTTTCTACAACAAAATCATGAACTGAATTCCTTCCCAAAGATAGTTCGACCTACACCCAGGAATGAACAAGGACAGCTTAAAGGTTAGAAGCAACGTGGAGTCGGTTAGGTCTGATGTCTTTCACTGTCATAATTTCCTCAGTTATAATTTTGGCAAAGGTGGTTTCAAGCTGACCTGGGAGGAATAGACTGGAGAGAACCCAGCTAGTGAGCTAGCTCAGGTACTCCCCTGAATGTCGTTTTCCTGTAACACACACTATTTGTGCTGGAAGAATAGATGCAAGATGGAGTTTTTATAGGGGAAAGTGTAAGACATCATGACACATGCAGAGCAAATATCTAGGGGTTTGCAAAAGCTCCTGGGCATGGAAGCTATTAGAATAAGAGGATTTGAGGTGCCCTTGGGGCTTAAGAAATGTGAGTTAAAGCAGTGCCCTGCAATTAATAAAAGTAAGGACCTCTCTGCAAGTCAGCTGGCTTTACTCATTTTGTTGATGAAAAGAACTAAACTCTATAAAATATTTGAAAAGGTTTATTTTCAGCCAAATATAAGTTACCAGTGATTCATGACACAGCCCTCAGGAGACTTGGAGAACATGTGCAAGGTGGTTGGGGTACAGCTTGGTTTTATATATTTTAGGAAGACATAAGACATCAATCAATACATGTAAGATGTACATTGGTTCCGTCTGGAAAGGTGGGACATCTGGAAGCAGTGGACTTCCAGGTTATAGGAAGCAAATTCAAAGATTTTCTGATTGGCGGTTGGTTGAAAGAGTTTATCTAAAGATTTGGAATCAATAGAAAGTAAATGTCGGCGTTAAGATAAAGGATTGTGGAGACTAAGGTTCTTATTATGCAGATGAGGCCTCCTTGTAGCAGGCTTCAGAGAGAATAGATTGTAAATGATTCTTATCAGACTTAAAAAGGTGTCAGATCTTAGTTGATTGATCCTGGATCAGGGAAAAGGCCTGGAAAAGGGAAAGGAATTTTCTAAAGAATGTAGATTTCTCTCCACAACAGACAAGTTTGCAGGGCTACTTCAAGATATGGCAAAGAAACGTACTGGGGGTTAAAATACTTTTATTTTCTTCTTTATCTGTTATGTGATGTTATGCCATAGTCAGGTTGGAAAGTTAGCTATGTTATATAGTGTTAAACAAAACTTCGCTCATGAGACTTTATGGTTTGTAAGGTGTGACTACCCAGACCCCTTAGACAGGAATTTGGGCAAGAGAAGAATAAAAGGTGAGAGTTTAGTCCTCAATTTAAATTCAATATTATAGCAGTACTTTCACAGAATACCTCAGTATAATGAGGTTCCCAAATTTTGTCTGAATGCCCATACTATGACAAAAAAAAAAAAGATTAGACTTGTGCCATAATTTATAGCCACCAAAGCAGCTTTTTTACTTATAACATGTGTTGATATTGATATCTGCTTTTGTTACCAAAACACCAGAGGATCGGTCTTGGTCCTGTTGCTTACCACACAGAAAACCAATCACTGAGACGTCAAGTATTGCCAAGAAAGAAGATTTTAATCATATACTGCCACCAGGAGATGGGAGCTGAGTCTCAAATCCATCTCCCTGACCAACTAAAACTAGGACTTTATATAGCCGGGGAAAAAATGTAACTATGTGTGAAGAAACAAGGACTAGGGAAGGGCAGGAAGCAATCATGATGAATGAGAGGTCTGGTATCTCATTGTGAACATGTGGTGATCTGGTGAG
Source organism: Cacajao melanocephalus (assembly GCA_963573385.1). Taxonomy (NCBI): domain Eukaryota; kingdom Metazoa; phylum Chordata; class Mammalia; order Primates; family Pitheciidae; genus Cacajao; species Cacajao melanocephalus. The sequence goes on from CAUYLG010033673.1 coordinate 19,286, forward strand.
TTTCAGTTCTTTGATAATCCAGGGGACTGGAGGTTATTTCGTCAGGAAGAAACTCAGACAAAACAAATATAAGCTCCAAGCTTTAAGATCAGAAGGAACTCAGATAAAACAAATATAAGCTCCAAGCTATAAGATAAGAAAGGTCGATTTCTATGTTTATCCAAAAGAAAAGTCTATGGGACTTTTGGGTCAGTTTCACTTTCAAGAAGAGGTAGTGACAAAGATTCTCTGTTTGACCAATTTTGTTTCGGCCTCTGATCCTTCTCCTAGGTCTAGTTCCTTATAAGGGTGCCTTTCCTTGTAAACTCCAGTTTTAGCAAAGAACCTGCCAAGTCAGATTAGCCAAAGTAATATCTTATAAAATAGGCTCCTAAGCAAAGAGGATAACCAGATATAAATTACAACATTTCTCAAAGATAGCAGGGTCAATGCACTAAGAGTATATAACAATCCTAAATACGTATGCCTTTAAAAACAGATCTTCAAAAAACATAAAGCAAAAATTAACAGAAATAAAGGGAGATACAGACAAATCAATAGTTAAAGTTGGAAATGGGGACAATCTTATTTCAAAACAAGTTGACAAAATAAGCACATAGATACAGGTTGGAAAATACAGAGTATGTAAACCACACTATCATCATGTCAACTTAATAGATATTTATAACACAATATCCCACAATTTACACACTTAGCACGTGTTGCAGGATTTTTCCTTAGTTCAGCTAAATACTGGTCCTTGTCCATCCCATGGCCACGAAAATTCAGGCTCACAGACGATTTGAAGGGTGAGTAAGACAGGGTTTTATTGGACAAAAAGGAAGAAAAGGAGGAAACAGGGACTCTCGCAAGGCCAGAGTCCCTGCTACAGCACTTTCCGTCTGGCCATTTGAATCCCTAGTTCTGCACAGGAAGAGAAGAGGCGGGGGCTCCTCCCCAACCACAAAAGGTCGGAACTTCCCTAGGCTCCACCTCGGTGCGCATTCCTCCCAGTGTGCAGTATTTCAAGATTTACGCAATACAGCTAAAACCATGTGAAGAGAGAAATTCATGACTTTAAATACTTACAGTTTAAAAAAAGACAAAATATCTAAAATCAGCAATCTAGGCTTTAAACTTTAGAATGTACTAAAGGATCACTGGGTAAAGCCAAAAATGAAACACAGTTAATAAAAGAGGAAAAACAAATAACATAGAAAAAGCCAAAACTTTAGAAAAGCAAAACTTTAAGAATATTTATTTGAAAAGATCAATAAAATTGATAAGCTATTAGTTAGACTGATCAAGAAAAAAAAGAGAAAACAAAGATTACCAAAATCAAAAACGAAAGAGAGAATATTGCCATAAATTCCACAGAGATAAAGAAATATTATAAATTACTTTATTCTTAGAATTTTGACAACATACGTAAAATGGATGGTTTTATTAAAAACGCAATTTTCCAACACTGCCATATAAAATAGACATCTCAAATAGCATTGTATCTGTTAAAGAAGTTGAATTCATAGTTAACAACTAGCTGCCACCACCCCCTCCCACCCCCAACCCCAGACTTGCTCCAAAATCAACCACTTTGTTTTGACTCAGATTCTCTGGTGAATTCTACCAAATATATATATTTTTAAAACAATCTTAAATTAATTTATTAAAAATGAGGAAGTAATACTTCCAGACTTTGTAAATAATGAAGCCAGCATAATCCTAACGCTAAAACCAAAGAAGCAGTTTATAAACTAATATCACTCATGACAATAGATGATGCAGGAATTCTCCTCAAAATTTTAGCAGATGGACTCTAGCTAAATATAAGAGAAAAAATGCTTCATTACATTGTGAGGTTGATACCAGGAATGCAAAGTAGGTTTGACATTTTAAGAAGAGTGTAATTAACCACATCACTAGCAGATTAATAGAGAAAAATACTATAATCCTCTCAATAAATGCAGAGAAAGCCATTCACAATGTCCAACATATATTCACAATATAACACACACATTCAATAATAACAGAGTAGAAACAGAAGAGAAAGTTCTTTAATTGGATAAAGAACACCTTTAAGAAACCTTCAGCTAACATAACACTTTAAGGTTAAATATTGAACACATTCTATCCTAAAATTGGAGAGAATGCCAGGAAGGATGTCCCTCTTAGCACTTCAAATAGGATTTATAGAAAATGTTCTGGCTGATTTTATAGTACAAAACACACAAAAAGGGAGATAGGTAGATAGATAACGGGTGGGTAGATTGATAACAGACATGTAAATGATAATTTATAGAGACTTGGGTGGATGGATACATAGCTAGATGATAGACAGATACATAAATATTATAGACAGATAAAAGAAAGATAGTAATAGGTAGATGGATCGATAGAGGGATATGATAGATATAGATAAATAGATATGCTGGATAATAGATACATAGACAGATGGATAGATATAGATGATGGAATAAAGTTTGAGAAAGAAGTAATAAAATTATTCACAGGTGGCATTATACATGTAGAAAATTCAAAGAAATCTATAAATAAGCTGCTGGTCCCTATAAATGAGTTCTACAAGTTCCCAGACTGCAAATGTTCTATACACTAGTAATCACCACCATATGTGATTCAATTCCATTTACAATTGATTGTAAGTCACTTTTGTGTACAATGGCATCAAAAGACACAATGCATCTAAAATATATTTAAGAAAATTCGTCAAAAACCCCTACTCTGAAAACTGCAAAACAGTGCCAAGCTGAATTACAGAAGTAGACAAAGAAATATACCCTGCCCATGGGTTGGAAAACTCAATATTGTGAAATTGCCAGTTATCCCTAAATTGATCTATAGATTCCAAACAAATCAAATGTAAACACCCAGAGGACTGTTTTGCAGATATTGGCAAATTGAGACTAAAATTTGATGTCAGTATAAAGGATCTAGAATTGCCAAAAAAACCTTGAAAATAAAGGAAAAAATTATTTGACCTGATTTTAAACGTATTATGAAAGTACAGTTATGAAGACAGTATCTTACTGATATCAGGATAGACAGAGACTGATAGAATAGAGTTGGTAGTTCAAAAACAGACCCACTCATACTTACAAACAATTTGACAATTGCATCATACAAATCAATGGTGAAAGGTAAGAGGTTTTAATGACTGGGATTGGATTAACTAGTACAAGAAATGTGCATCTTCATTTATATTTTACACTGTTCCCTAAAATAAACTCAGAATGATTTGTAGACTGAAACATAAAAAACTAAAATAATAATAAAAAGTAAATAAAACTAGAAAATAACATGGGAGAATGTCTTTCCAACTTAGGAACAAAGATTTTTCTGAGTAGAACACTATTCTTACAATAATAATATAAACCGGAGACATCAAAATTTAAAACTTTTCATCCAAAGCAGCATTAGATAAATAAAAGGGAAGGCATAAAGTGAGTAAATATATTTGTAATATAAATACCTGACAATGAATTCAGTCATATTTTATACAAACTTAATATATATCAGTAATAAAGACATAATTCAAAAAAAGAACAAAAATTTTAAATAGACAGATATGGGAGCAATGATATAGGATTATCCAACACAATCATAAAATGATTCTCATTATCAATACTTATTAACAAGGTGAAAATTAAAACAACCATGTTATACCACCATGTGCCCAATAAAATAGCTGAAATTAGCAAACTATCAACACCAAGAGTTAGAGAAAACAGGAACTACTGCAGTTCTTACTGGTAAGGGTGTAAAACTGCACAATAACTACATAAATTGGGCAGTTTCTTTTACAACCGACAATCCACAATTCCCATCAATACATTTTTATGCAAAAAAAAAAACAACACATTCACTAAAGACTTCAGTTGAGTAATGTTTTCACATGAATAGAAACATCTACGTTAATAAACTCATTGGACTGTACATTGAATTTCAGCAAACTTAACTGTATATAATTTTACTCCAATAAAATGCACAAATCCCAGGTCGAACATCGTAAACTCAAAAACTCCAAAAGCTAACACTGTTTTCAGTCAAGCTGCAGCTCAGAGTTTTCTGTATGCAGTAGGAAGGTGAAGATAGTAGCCGTTTACTTAAAGATGATCAATAGTTTTCAAGGTAATTAGGAAGGATGTATGTTGATATGTATTTACATGTATATGTCCTTTTGTGTGTATATATGCTGTAAATGCATATTTATAGATAAAAAGAGAGACATTTATTCATAGGTGCCTGTGTAAATATTTTAGTTGATAGAACAATAAGGATATAAAAACTCTTTATTTCTTTTGAGACAGAGCCCAGACTGGAGTGCAGTGATGTGATGAGATCATAGCTCGCTGCAGCCTCATCCTCCTTGGCTCAAGTGATTCTCCCACCTCAGCCTCCTGAGTAGCTGGAACTACAGGTGTGCCACCCTGTCAAGCTAATTTTTTTATTTTTATTTTTTGGAGAGATGGGTTCTCCCTATATTCCCTAGGCTGTTTTGAACTCATGGGATCAAGGGATCCTCCTGCCTTGGCCTCCCAAAATTCTATGATGACAAGCTTGAGCCACCATGCCCAGTCTAAAAACACAGTTTAATCTGCCACGGTTCATTGTGTGGATAACTGAAACTGACTATCTCTGTTAGTTATAAACATATATTTCAGAGACAACTCTGTCTCTACATATTTAGAGACAGCTTTAGTCTACTTGACTGGTTAAGTTATTATCAGAAGATGACTTCAATCACATAATCCATAAAGATTTCTATTTTACTCACTGCCCTAAAATTCCCTTCTGAATAGGTTGCAGTACTGAGACAACTGATGTCCTGCTCCTTGCTTAATAAGAATCTGAAAAATTAAAACAATCAAATGATAAGAATCTGAAATAGAAAGAAAATACATTATGTCTATATACACATGCACACACAATGTTGCGTAGTGAACTCCTCATTAGAGACTTGTTTTTTAAAACATTTGCTTCTAAGTTCAAGTAAAATCATGCTGAGATGAATGCAAGTTATGAGATTTATTTTCCAAACTTAAGCGAGGAAGGTTTATGTAAGAATCTAGAATAAGTCATGCACTGAACATTGATTATTACAAGAACGGGTTCTCAGAATGACTGTGGCAACATTGGTTCCAGATCTGGAAATTACCTGATGATTACTTGCCTGATCTTGTACAGAAAGAATACATGGCTTAGAGAAGTAACTGGGAATTATCCAAGTAATAAAAACCATTGTCTACATGTTCTCCTGCCTCCTTAATTATTCCTAGAATCTATAAACTTAAAACAAGGCAACTCATTCATGTGGAAACTTCATTTCAACATGAAGATCTAAACAGACATCATTTTCTTTATCCATTCATCTGTTGATGGACACTTAGGTTACTTCCAAGTCTTAGCTACAATATTATAAACAGTGCTGTAATAAACATAGTAGTGCAGATATCTCTCTGATATACTGATTTCCTAGGTGAAATAAGCCAGGCACAGAAAGACAAACATTGCCTGTTCTCACATATTAATGGCAGCTAAAAGTCAAAGCAATAGAACTCATAGACATAAAGAATAGAAGGACGGTTACCAAAGGCTGGGAAGGGTAGTGGGAGGCTGGCGGTAGGGAAGTGGGAATGGTTAATGGGCACACACACAAAAAAAGAAAGAATAAATAAGACCTACTATCGGATAGCACAACAGTGTGACTATAGTCAATAATAACTGAATTGTATATTTTAAAATAGCTTAATGAGTATAATTGGATTGTAACTCAAAGGATAAATGCTTGAGGGAATGGATGCCACATTCTCTATGATGTGCTTACTACACATTGCATACCTGTATCAAAACATCTCATGTACCCCATAAATATGTATATCTAGTATGTACCCACACAAATTAAATATTAGAATGATTTTAAAAGATAGGAAGGAAAACAAAAATAAACAGATTATTGATCTGCTATGGTGAAAGGTACATCATACTATATAACGTGTATGTTAAACCTAAAATTAGGTATCACTATCCATCACATAAAGAAAAAAAAGACACACAGCTAGAAATATCAAGGCTCTATATTTTTAATAAAATAAAATATTTGAGGGAAATTAGGTACCTGAAATATCTATAGATGTGTAGACTCCTTGAAATATTACCCATCACTCATGTTTCTAGCAGTATACAAAGCTCTCAAAAAACCTAATGTTTTCTAACATGAAGACATGTTAGAAACCATCTCTATACCTACCTATCCATCATCTATCTGTTATCTGTCTCTCTCAATATCTATTATATATATATATATATATATGTCATCTACTACCTGTCTCAATATTTACCATGTCTTTCATCTATCATCTATTTCTACAGTTATCCATCATCTATCATTTATCAATCATCTATTTATCATATTGATTTATCTATCATATCTATCATCTATCACATCTATCCACATATCTAACTATCATATATATCTATCATCTATCTATTGATCTATTATATGTATCTCTTTATCATATCACTCATCTATCCATCATATCTATTATCCATCTATCTATCTATCTATCCATCTGGTATCTATCTATCTATCTACCTTTCTGTCTTTCTATCCTATATATCCTATTCAGCCTTGGTTTCTTTTTTGAAACAAAGACAAGTAGGCACACTTCCCTTCATCTATTGGCCTGTTCAAACCTCCAATTATTTAACTGTTCATTAATTTCTGTGGTGCCGGTACTAAGCAAGAGAACTGAAAGCATCCAATATAATCTTTAGCTCCTCAGGGCACTAACAGTTCAGTGTACAAATGAGAAAGACTCAATGAAACTGAAACAAGATGTCTTGTAGTACACTGAGGGCTTTTTATCATTTCCCCAGTTGTCTAGAAATTTTCTATGGTAAAGAGAAGTCAAGTGAGTAAAATAACATTGAGGAGAAAGATAAATAAGAGAAGAAAAAGAATAAGAAGCAAGATAAGAAAGAAAAGGTAAAGAGAAAGATGAGGAAACGAATAATACTGACAAATGAGCACTGCTGGAATCTCTGATGTAGCCCAGATGTTGGGCTTGACATTGGTTTCATCCACATCACCGCAACAGTCACTGACAGGACTATGTGAGGAATCTATTACTCCCAGTTCACTGATAAGGAAACTGAGGGTGAGAGAGACTCACTAAGTTGTCCAATGTCTTGCTAAGTGATAGAACCTGAACTGGGGTTTGAATGCTCTGCTGTGAGCATTTAAGAAAAAAAGAAAAAGAAAAAAAAAGAAACTATTGACACTGGATTAACAGGACAAGCTTGGTATTGGAGAAACAGGATTCAAGCCCCTGGATCTGTCACCTAAGCTTTCCCAGAAGGCAGTTGTGCTTTGCTGGGCCTGACTCGGAAATCAGTCTGTGTAACAGAAATGGCTAAAATGAGTCCCTGTGTCTTATACTATATACTTCTCTTTCTTAAGTTACAGAAGTGATCAGTTACTGACATTAAGCCATTTACTTGAGATGGGTGGAAATTTAGCAATCAATTAGAAAGGAAATTCTGAAGATTCATGTCTTCAAAAGCATCAAGGCTTTTACGTTTTTTTTTAATTTAAGAAAGGATAGATAATTCAGCCTTTTTTTGTTTGCTTGTTTTTAAGACACAATCTCTGTTGCCCAGGCTGGAGTTCAGTGGTGCTCACTGCAGCCTCAAACTTTTGGGATCAAGTGATCCTCCCACCTCAACCTCCTTAATAGATGAGACTAGAAGTGCATTTTTGTTGTTGTTTGTAGAGACAATGTCTCATTATGTTGCCCAGGCTGGTCTTGAACTCCTGACTTCAAGCGATCTTCCCACCTCAGCCTTCCAAAACTGTAGGATTACAGCCATGAGCCACCACACCTGGCCCCATTTTAAAAAATAATTATTTTACTTAACTTTAGTGCTAGGGCTCCCAGGAGGAGATGGTTAGTAATTTATAAAACAAGAGTCTCCCAAGATACAATAACTTGCTTATTACTGAAATTATGAGATAAAATACATATGGTGTGTGTGATTATATTTATTTTCATTTCACTGATAAAAATAATGGTTGAATGAGTAATTATGTACAATATCCTTTATAGACCACCTTTATTATTCTTTAAGATGCAAAAACATCATCCTATTTGCATGTATGTTTATTTCCTTACATGATCTTGTTAAAATTAGAAATGAATCAAAGAATATGAATATTATTTGCATCTTCATATTCTTTGCATCTTCACATTCTTTTCATAAAGTATATGAAGATTGTTAACAGATTGCGTATGCATTCCTTCAACAAATACACATGGTTAACTGTATTGGGGGCTATGAACTGAGTATAAATTACTGAATAATACCAATGAAGAAACAGAGTCCCTGCTGTCATAGAGACTATGGATCAGAAGAGTAGAGAAAACATTAAGAAGTTATTATATATATATAGTATACCTACATCTTGTTCTAAATGCTCTGAAGGTAAAATACAGAGGGACAGAATACAGAAATAATGGAAACCTGTCTGCCGAAGTTATATGAATCTGAGACATCAGAGGGAGACACTGGCAAGGGAACCCCAAGAAAGAAGTGAGGGGCTCTAGACCAACACCCTAAGGAGGGGACAAACTTGGTTTGTCCAGAAATTTCAAGACTGGTGTGTCTGAATCCTCCAAGGAGGAGGGAGCTGCCCATGGGAGCCAGGTTAGATGGAACATTGTCAGTCATATTCACTGTCTTTAGAATTTCAAATACAATGAGATGAGGGGAATGGCAAGGCCAAATTTCTCATGTAAAGAGCATCATTGGTCTCTCTCTAGAGAACAAATTAAAAAAAAAAGACTAAATGAAATTGTGCAAGTCTAGTCTATGACCCTAGCATACTTTCACATGATGACTTCTTATGGCAGAAAGAAAAAAATCACTCTGATTTTTGTGGTTTCCCCATAGATACAGTCAGAATAGCTCCTAGGATGGTGCTACTTGGATAATAGATAGATAGATAGATAGATAGATAGATAGATAGATAGATAGATAGAAAGATAGGTAGATGATAGATAGATAATAGGTAGACAGATAGCAGATGGATAGATAGATGATAGGTAGACAGATATAGATTGATTAATAGATAGACATGATAGGAAGATAATAATAGACAAATGGATAATACGTGATAGGTAGATAGATAATAAGGATAATAAATGGATAATAAATAGATATATGATAGGTAGATAGATAAATATAGATAGATTGATGGATGATAGATGAATAGATAATAGATGAATGATAGGTAGATAGATGGTAGGTAGATGAATGGATAGATGATAGATAGATAGATATAGATGGATAGATAGATTGATTGATAGATGATAAACAGATAATAGATTGATGATAAGTAGATCAATAGAGATAGAATAGATGACAGCTGGCTAGCTAGATGATAGCTAAAATAGAGAGATAAATAGACATATATATCATAGATAGGCAGATAGATGATAGACAAATGATAGGTAGAGAAATAGATGATAGATAGATAGATAGATAGATACATAGATCATAGATTAGGTAGATAGTTCCTAGCTAGCTATAATAGATGATAGATGAGATAGAGAGATGATATATAGATAGATGATTGATAGATTGATAGGTAGGTAGATAGATAGATAGATAGATAGATAGATAGATAGATAGATGACAGACAGATGATGGGGAGAGAGCTAGATGATAGACAGGTAGGTAGATTAGCAGACAGACAGACAGATAGATAAATAGATGGCTAGATAGATAGATAATAGATTAGACAGATGGAGAGAGAGATGGAATCAATGAATGGATGGATAAATAGATACATTTAGAGAGAGACTAGAAAATTTTGGCAGGAGGATTGAATGAATTTTTTTTTTTAAATACAATATGCTGTGCATCGGGACTAGTTTGGGCTGCACGTCACAAAAACCCAAGAGTGAGCGGCTTGAGGAATTAATGAGATTATGTTGTTGCTGTGTTCTCCACACAACAAACAGTTCAGGGGTGTTATGGGTTGTGTGATATCACCCCAAAATTCATGTGCACCTGGAATTTGGAAAGAAAAGTCTATGTGGAGAATCACTATCCTCTAAATTATGCTCTAACATTCTCACTCCACTAATGTATACTATTTCTGGAAATACATTGTGTGTGTGTGTGTGTGTGTGTGTGTGTACACACACATTATATGTATTATGTGTATATATCTAGTTACATATGTATTTATATATATAAGACAGTTGGCCAACACAGTTGTTAGGGACACTGACCTCTTGTGGAGTCAAAAATCCATATACAACATTTAACTCTCCAAAACTTAACTATTAATAGCCTACTGTTGATTCAAAACCTTACTGCTAACCTATACAGCAGATTAACTCATATTTGTATATGACATACATTATGTACTATATATGCTGTATTCTTACAATAAAGTAAGGTAGCAAAAAATAAAATGTTAAAGAAAATTATAAGGAAAAAAATATATTTACTATTCATTGAGTGGAAGTGGATCCTCATGAAGGTCTTCTCCCCCATCTTCTTCACATTGAGGAGGCTGAGGAGGAGGAGGAAGAGGAGGCATTGGTCTTGCTCTCTAATGGGTGGCAGAGGCAGAAGGAAATCTATGCACAAGTGAGCTCATGCCATTCCAACTGATGTTGCTCAAGGGTCAACTATCTATCTATCTACCTATCATCCATCTATCTGTCTATCTATCTATCATCTATCATCTATCTATCTATCTGTATATCTATCTATGTATTGTGTTATAGTTGATGAGTTATATTGTAAATTAATACTTCCCTAGAGTTCTTTCTGTATACTGGGTAAAAATGGAGAAGAGAGAAAAATGAAACAATGAAAATACACGTGCTAAATGGTTCATACCTTTCCTTCTCTGTTGATGTGATTAAAAGTGATTTGTGGTTTTTATAATCTCCTGGTTTCCTTTAAAAATGTTTAGCCAAGAAGTTAGTTCCTTTTGAAATCTGTAATGTTACTTATAAAAATCACAAATACATAAATGTAAATCTTTCAGATAAAAAATATTAATTCTTAAATAAAATTTTAATTGGCACTCATTGCGCTCCCCAAAACTCATGTCAGTGAAAGAGCTTGACTTTCTTTTCTTGACACTAAGAAGGTAAGAGAGAAATGATATTTTCTTAAAGCCAGTGGAATGAAGTGAATAAGCTGAAATGATATATTTGCCTCCATAACATTCTTACCAAGAAACACTGGCCTTAGCACAAACTCTTTACAGTTGGAGGATAGAATAATGGAATTTGAAAGCCTATATAAATCAATATAATGTGAGACTCAAAAATAAGAAAGAGCTCTGAAAAGGAATGTTTGCTCCTAAGGCATAGAGCATATTGATTAAAGAAAAGTTTTGAGGGCTCACTGAAGTGGCTTCATTACTTAAGTCTACTCCTCAAAAGAGAAATTGGTTACATATAAAAGACACATCTCTTGTTATATCCAAGAGGTATGAGGAATTCCTTAAGGAACTCAGTAGATAACTGTTTTGAAAATGCAGATAACCTTGAATGTGTTTCTGATTTAAGCAAATTACTGAGTGCATAATCAATAAATCTATTCCAGGGCTTGTCTCAAGAGTAATGCAAAGATGAGTTCCCCTACGGACTTATTGTTGATGTTTTGGTGCCTTGCAAAATATCCTCCCTTTCTTCTTCCTAACAGAATCCCAATTTTATACATCTATTAAGTACAAGTCCTTCATATAAATGAAATCGATTCCTATCCTGAGGAAGGATGGAGGGGAAGAGAAATTTGGATTTGTCCAAGCCAATCATGGCAGTGCTACCATTGTTTGATTTAAAAATGGGATTAGGACCAAATTCTGTCCAAAAATACTAGGCAAAAAGGCTGCTGGATTGATTCTATGAAATATTTCCACACTTCTAAGGAAGAGACACCTTTATCAGCATGGATTAACCTTGAAAACATTGTGCTCATCCTGACATGATGGGTCATGCCTATTATCCCAGCAATTTGGAAGGCCAAGGCAGGCGAATTTCTTGAGCTCAGGAGTTCTAGACTAGCCTGGGCAACATGGCAAAACTCTGTCTCTATAAGAAATAAAAAATATCTGGGCATGGGGGTGCACCCCTGTGGTCTCAGCTACTTGGGAGGCTGAGATGAAAAGATTGATTGAGCTTGGGAGATAGAGGTTGCAGTGGCCCATGATTGCACCACTACACTCCAGCCTACATAGCAGAGTGAGACCCTGTCTCAATAAGAAAAGAAAACATTGTTCTCAGGAAACCAGTCACAGTAAAACACAAACACCACCATGCACCACATAAAGCCATTTCAGTCAATGGCAGATTGCATATACAATGGTGGTCTCATAAGATTATGTTATACTTTTACTGTACCTTTTCTATGCTTAGGTAAGTGTAGATACACAATCACTTTACCATTGTGTTACCATTGCATACTGTATCCAGTACAGTAAGATTCCATACAGGTTTGTAGCCCAGGAGCAATAGGCTCTACCATATAATGTAGGTATGTAGCAGACTGTACCATCTAGGTTTGTGTAAGTACACTGTCTCATGTTCCCACAAAGACAAAATGGCCTAATGGCCCATTTCCCAGGAAGTATTCTCATTGTTAAATGGATGATTGTACCATATGATTTCACTTATATGAGGCACATAAAGCAGTCAGATTCATAGAGACGGAAAGCAGAAAGGTGGTTGCTAGGGGCAGAAGAAAGAGGGGTTTGAGGAGTTAGTGTTTAACGGGGACAGAGTTTGAGTTGGAGAAGAGAAGTTCTGGAGATGAAGGGTGGTGATGGTTGCATAACAATGTGAATGTACTTAATGTTTGCAGTTTTATGTGTATCACAGCTCTATTCACAATAGCAAAGACATGGAATTTACCTAAGTGTCCATCAGTGGATGACTGAATAAAGAAACTCTGGTACATGTACACCATGGAATACTATGCAACCTTAAAAAAAGGATGAAATCATGTCTTTTGCAGCAACACGGATGGAACTGGAGACCATTATCTTAAGGAAAATAACTCAGAAACAGAAAGTCAAATACCAATGCTGCATGTTCTCCCTTATAAGTGGAAGCCAACTAATGTATTTCTATGCACATAGAAAGTGGAATAGTAGACGTTGGAGACTTGGAAGGGTGGGAAGGTGAAGAGGGGTGAGGGATGAGAAATCACTTATTGGGTACGAGGTACACTATGCAGGTGACGAATTCACTAGAAGTCCCAATTACTCCTATACAATATATCCATGTAAAAATGCTACACTTGTGCTGATATGGTTTGGCTGTGTCCCCACCCAAATCTCATCTTGAACTGTAGCTCCCATAATCCTCACATATCATAGAAGGGACCTGGTAGGCAGTAATGAAATCATGGGGGTGGGTATTCCCATGCTGTTCTTGTGATAGTGAATAAGTCTCACAAGACCTGATTGTTTTATAAAAGAGAATTCCCCTGCATAAGCTCTCTTGCCTGCTGCCATGTAGGACATGACTTTGCTCCTCCTTTGCCTTCCACTATGATTGTGAAGGCTCCCCAGCAATGTGGAACTGTGAGTCCATTAAACTCCTTTTCTTTATAAATTACCCAGTCCTTGGGTATTTCTTCACAACAGTTTGAAAATGACTAATACATGTACCCCTTAAATTTATGCAAAATTTTTTAAAATGGCTAAGAGGGTATATTTTGTTATGAACATTTAATCACAATTAAATGATTACATTCAAACCCACACATTTGCAGTAGTCACAGTTAAATGCTTAATAGCCACAGACAGCTAGAAATGCCATATTGGAGGGCACAGGTGAAAAGCATCCACACCATGGTGGAAGGTTCCCCTGGACAGAATTGCTCTGCAAGGCCATTGACCAAAATGAGAAGAAAAAATAAATAAATATCAGATCACACCATCATCTTTTTAAAAGCAGATGTGCTGGTCAGATCCACATGATTCTCATAACCAGGTTGGTGTCTGTTTGGGGGCGTCGCACTTCTTTCCCACTTGTAGGGAAGTTTGTTCATAATTAAAATCACTTTCTCCTTTTAGGGGGACAGTGGTGTCAGAGTGTGATTAGCAACATGAAGCCAACCTGTAGGATCAAATATTAGATGGGGAGAAAATCAGCATCACTGTAGTCAACTTTATTTCAAAAAAAGTACGGTTCCTAGATTTCTAGCATTTAATACTTAAGAAAAATAGATACTTGTAATTTCTCAAAACAAGAAGCTGTGATATGAAGTTAGCAAAGAGACTAACAGTAGCTTCCTAGTTTTCAAAACGATCAAGGTTAAACTGCATTTTCTTGATGCAAATGGGTTAATTTGGCAACTGTATTTGGCAAGTGTGTTAACAGACATATGAAAAACGTAGGCCAGATGCAGTGGATCACACTTGTAATCCCAGCACTTTGGGAGGCCAAGGCAGGCGGATCACTTGAGTTCAGGAGTTTAAGACTAGCCTGGCCAACATGGCAAAATCCTGTCTCTACTGAAAATACAAAATTTAGCTGGATGTGGTGGCATGCACCTGTAATCCCAGCTACTCAGGAGGCTGAGGCATGAGAATCACTTGAAGTTGGGAGGCAGAGGTTGCAGAGAGCTGAGATTACACCACTGCACTCCAAGCTGGGTAACAGATTGAGACTCCATGTCAAAAAACAAAACAAAACAAACAAAAAAACAAAGAAAAAGGTAACAATGCTAATTCAGCAGAGAAGCTACCTGAAAGAGACAGACCTTGCTGGAAACAGCTTTCTCCAAAATAAAATTCTTCTATATCCATGTTCCATATGATTACTTGAAATAACGTGATTGGGAACTACTAGATTCTCACTTACTGACTATGCTGAAGTTGATTGAAAATGACTACTGATCTCACTATAAAAATACAAGGCAGCCACAACCTTTAGCAAAATGAAACAAAAAGTTCAAAAAACTATTTTCTTTTTGTTTTTTTGGGCCGTAAAGGGGATTACTGTAATTGGAGAATGAAAAGTAGCTTATTAGAAAATTTCTCAAGCCAAGCAGAAAAGAAAGGGAGAAGTTAAAAAGTAACTCAGATTGTAACTGTAATCACTTATTCCTTGTTGCATAGGTAGATGCATGATAAAGTATACGTAATATATAGTGTGATATATTATTTATATGTACATATATAAATGCATGTCTACATGTGTGCATATAATATATATTATACATTTGTGAGTATATGTATATATGTGTGTATTCATAAAGTATACATATAATAAATGTAATATTTATTACTCATAACATGTTATGATGTATACATATTTGTATATTTATATATTATATCTCTATAATAGATAAACAATTGACCTTTGAACATGTGGGCTAGGGGCACCAACCCCTCATGTAGTAAAAAATCTGAATATAACTTTTTTTTGAGACGGGGTCTTTCTCTGTAGCCCAGACTGGAGTGCAGTGGCGCAATCTCAGCTCACTGCAACGTCCACCTCCTGGGTTCATGCGATTCTCCTGCCTCAGCCTCCCAAGTAGCTGAGATTACATGCCCCTGCCACTATACTTGGTTAATTTAGTATTTTTAGTAGACACAGGGTTTCACCATGTTGGCCAGGGTGGTCGTAAACTCCTGACCTCAGGTGATCCACCCACCTCAGCCTCCCAAAGTGCTGGGATTACAAGTGTGAGCTACTGTGCTCGGCACTGAGTATAACTTTTGATTCCCCCAAAACTTAAATAATAATAGTCTTTGTTGACTGGAAGCCTTACCAATAACACAAACAATGGATTCACACATATTTTATGTGTTACATGTACTGTCTACTGTGTTCTTACACCAAAGTAAGCTAGAGAAAAGAAAATGTCATTAAGAAAATCATGAGGAAAAGAAAATATCCTTACTGTTTATTAAGTAGCAGTGGATCCCCATAAAGATTTTCATCCTCATCATCTTCAAAGTGAGAATGAAGAAGAGAAGGGGTTGCTTTTACTGTCTTCAGGGGTGGCAGAGGCTGAAGACAATCAATCAGTTTAAGGTGATGCACACAGTTCAAACCGATGTTGTGTTCAAAGATGGACTGTAATACTTACATTTCTTATAATATATTGGGATATATATGCACACATATATGTGCATATATATATATATATGTGTATATCTTCACCATCTATATCTTCACCATGATCACAGTGAGCAGGCTCATTCATATCTGAAAATCAGAGTAGCAAGTTCAATGGTCAGAGACATAGGGACGATTGTCAGACATGGGGACAACTGCTGCCCAGTGAAGCAAGAACTGAATGTTGCCTTCCATGGACCATCTGTTCTACAGATGAGATCCTTCCAGTGTACAGTGAGAAGGCTCTAGCATGAATCTCATGACTCCACATGTGGTCCTCAGACAAGTCAACATCGGCATCCCAAAGACTTCGTGAGAAACTCACAACCTCTGCTGAGTTGTAATGTGCATTTTAACAAAACCACTATGTGAGTTTGTGCACATTGAAGTTAAAGACTCTTTGGACTGAATGAACTCCAATTTTCTTAGACTGTAAACTCAGATGCTTCTCCATAAATGCTGTAAAATTAAGTGGAGACTCCCAGCTCGGTGAGGACGTTGTCTATACAATATCTGCTGTGTTTTGGCCGTTGCCGGTAAGTCAAGGACATTCCAGGGATGGTAGTCCCTCCAGTGTTGGTTGCTATCAGCCATTCTAAATGCTGTCCCAAGTAATAAAAACTGTTGTGTTCTCATCTTACTTGACACTAGAAGTCTCCTTTTGCCTAATTAATTTACAATTTGTCCACAATAGCAGAAAGTCTTTGACTGGGCTCTTTTTAGTTAGAGTTTTACAGATAGAGGAGGAAAAACAAAGAGCAGATGATAATTTCAACAGTTCTCCAGCTTAAGAAGGGTAATTTCATACAATCCAAAAGAAAACCACAAAAAAGCACTAAGAATTCCTTTATTTGAAGGGATTATCAATACTCTCCCTGGTGTGATGAAAAATCCCTGCTGATTGATCTCTACATGGCCACTTAATATGTGTAAAAATTTAAGTGAGTAGAATAAATTTAACATGCATTTATTTTCTAATCTAAAATTCTCACATTTTATGTCTTACTCCACAAAATGGTTACAATAAAGTAATATGCCATGTAGAGTGTTATATGAATGTTCGTTATTATGATTTAAAAAGAAAGAAATGAGATTATTAATGCTTTGATGTTCTACAGGAAGATTTTAAAATCCCATACAGGGGCAGTGAGTTTTGAAAAAGCAGTCAGCATTTTTCAAAGACTCAAGGTAAGGAATCCATTGCATATTAATAAACAGCAGGCGACATGGCCATACTCATGCTCACATCTTACTCCTTAAAAGACATAACTTGAAATATTAATGCACCTAAATTGAATCTTCTGGGATGCATTGAGTCTGGATTTCTTTCATTTTTTCTTTTTTCTTTTTTTTTTTTTAACTTTGAAGTACCTGTGATAGTAATGGGAACTTTGTATCAAGCGGCTTTCAACCCCTTCACTGTGCAATTTTTAGATTTACTTGAGTTTTCTATTCTCTTTTTCCCTTATCCTTTGTTGATAAAGAAAAAGAGAGACAGAAAGTGAGAGAGAGAGAGAGAGAAAAAAAAGGAAGGAGGAATAAAGAAGGAAAAGGAAGGAAAGAAGGAAGGAAGGAAGGAAGGAAGGAAGGAAGGAAGGAAGGAAGGAAGGAAGGAAGGAAAGAAGGAGAAAACGCAGGGAAAGAGGAAGGGAGGAAAGAAGAAAGGAAGGAAGGAGAGGAGGAGGGAAGAGAGAAAAGGGGGAAAATAAAAAGAAGGTGTGAGGGAAGGAGGAAGAAAGGAAGAAAGGAAGGAAAGAAGGAAGGAAGGAAGGAAGGAAGGAAGGAAGGAAGGAAGGAAGGAAGGAAGGAAGGAAGGTCCTCTTCCAATACAATGGTCATGATTTATTTGTTTAAACCTGGTCATTACTTTAGCCTAAAATAAGAAGGCTAAGATTTTAAATACAAAACCAAAGGCAATTATGTTAATATTCTATTTCTTTCTTTGCTGAATATCTTGTTAACGTTTTCCTGGGACTAGGAAAACAAACAGGGAGACCTTTGTCCTGTATGATTCTAAAGTACTACCTTGACAATGTTACCCCCCAGCTCAAAGCCTTGGATAATTTATTTTTACCTACTTTCTCTGTCTCTCTCCCTTTCATAGTTCTCAGCCAAGGCCTAGAAGCCATCTCCCTTACATGCTGGTGCCAGTCAATCTCCCTGGTCTTATGTCCTCCAGTGTTCTAGCTGGAGGATGCAAAACATATAACCCTACACATCCCGAACTCTAAATGCTTTGTAGCAATTGCAGAGCTAAATAAAAATAGCAATTGTCAGCTTGGATTTTAAAAGGGAGGATTGAACATTTTAAGTAGTTATTCTAAGAACCTGCTGATATTCCTATATAAACTATGACAGAGGAAGACTGCCAAACTGGTTAGAATAAAATGGCAATTAGACATGGAACTGCAAGAAAAACAAAGTAGTGTCATTTTTCTCTCTTTTTAAAAATTTTTAAATTTTTTAAATTGACATATAAAAATTATATATGTTTATGGGGTAATAATGATGTTCGATACTATGTTGTACAGTAATTATATCAGGTAATTGGAATATCCATCACCTCATTTATTATTTGTTTGTGTAAGGAGCATTCCTTCTAGTTATTTCAAACTATGTAACATATTATTGTTAACCACAGTCATCCCACAGTAGTATAAGAACAGCAGTCCACAACTTTCTTGGCATGGGACCAGTTTCATGGAAGACAATTTTTCTACACACCAGGGGGTTAAGGAGGTGGGGTGAACAGTGGAGAGGGGAGAGATGGTAATTCAAGCACATTACATTTGTTGTGCACTTTATTTTTATTATTATATTGTAATATATAATAAAATAATTGTACAACTCACTATCATGTAGAATCAGTGGGAGCCCTGAGCTTGTTTTCCTGTAACTAGATGTTCTCATCTGGGAGGTGATGGGAGACAGTGACAGATTATCAGGCATTAGATTCTCATAAGGAGTGCACAACCTAGATCCTTTGCATGGCAGTTCACAATAGGGTTCATGCTCCTATAAGATTCTAATGCAGTCACTGATGTGACAGAAGGCAGATCTCAGGCAGTAATGCAAATGATGGGGAGTGGCTGTAAAGACAGATGAAGCTTTACTGGCTGCTGTGAGGCCTGTTCCTGACACCTGGTACAGAACACTAGAACTTATTCATTGCATCTAACTGTAGTTTTGTATCCTTTAACCAATCTCTCCCTATATTTCTTCAGGTAGCTGCTTTGGGCCTACATCACTGATGTCTATTTTGTTTAAAACCTCAAGCAGAAATGTCTCCTGCCAGCCTGAGCATCAAGAACAAGACATTCCTGAAGTTTGAGGTTTTTTTTTTTTTTTAACCAAATTATACCCAAACCTTGAATGATGTGTCTAGGAATTGATGGCTTTCTTAAGCCGTGTGTACCATTCTTACATTATTTTCATTCTATTGTGTTTTCAGTATTTTTTAAATCAAAACACAATAGAATGAGAATAATGTAAGAATGGTACACACAGTTAATTTACGTGTTGAACAATAATCTAAGGAAACAAACCTATTTTTTTTTTAAAGATAGTATCTCACTTTGTCACCCAGGCTGGAGTGCAGTGGTATGATCATTGGCTCACTGCAGCCTTGACCTCCTGGGTTCAGGTGATTCTCCCACCTCAGCCTCCTGAGTAGCTGGGATCACAGGTGTGCACCACCACGCCCAGCTTCAAGGAGGGTCATTTCCAGAAGGGCAGGCTTTGCTAAATGATTTTACCTCTGGCACTCAGACCTTGGAAAGGAATTGTCTTTGAGAAAGTCCAAGGTCTTAGAGAGAGGAACCGGGAATGAACAGAGCTGCCTCCATCTCAGACAGCGCTTAGCAAAGAAGCCAGGAGATTCATTGTCCCCAGATCCTGACTGGCCAAGTCTTCATAGCAGATTCATCACTTGCTAAGTCTCTGTCCTCTCTGAAAACTATAACTATGGAGGGGTTGGAGTTATTTCAGCTGGGACCATGGTACAGAGGTTGTGTTATATACAGAGCTCTGATTCATTAGAAATAACACTGATGGGAAAAGGGAACACTTCTGCACTGCAGGTGGGAATGTAAACTAGTACAACCACTATGGAAAACAGGATGGACATTCCCTAAAGAACTAAAAGTAGATCTACCATTAGATCCAGCAATCCTACTCCTGGGTATTTACCCAACGGAAAATAAGTCATTATATGAAAAAGACACATGAACACACATGTTTATAGCAGCAAAATTTGCAATAGGGAACCAACCTAAGTGCCCATCAACCAATGAGTGGATAAAGAAAATGTAGTACATATACACCATGGAACACCACTCAGCCATGAAAAGGAACGAAATAATGTATTACACAGCAACTTGGACGGAGCTGGAGGTCATTATTCTAAGTAAAGTAGCTCAGGAATAGGAAAACCAAACATTGGTATGTTCTCTCTTATAAGTGGGAGCTAAGCTATGAGGATGTAAGGGCAAAAGAATGATACAATGGATTTCAGGGACTTGGAGGAAGGGTGGGAGAGGACAAGGGATATTGGGTACAGTGTACACTGCTTGGGTGACGGATGCACCAAAATCTCAGAAATCACCACTAAAGAATGTATCCACATAACCAAACACCACCTGCACCCAACCAACAATTGAAATGAAAAAAAAAAGGGAGAGAAAAAAATTATACTAACATATTAGCAGATGAACTCTTTTCAGATGAAATGATATTATGCCGGGGCTTTACTTCAAATTCTCCAATGCTAGAAATTGTCAGAAGTGGGAAAGTCTAGGGCAAAAATAATGATAATAATAAAATGTCCAAGAAATGGCTAATTACTAAAACTGTTGATTCGTGGGATCTCATCATATTATTATCTCTAATTTCCTATATGTTCAATAGTCTATAATTTAAAAATAAAAAGAATTTTAATTATTTCTTTATTTCAGACAAACACGCCAGCCAACCTGGCCAGAAACTCATAGAATAAAGTTGGAAAAAACCACATTCATTAATGATGGATCACGGTTCTCTCACTCGTATTATTTCCAATGTGGGTTTTTATTTTTTTAATCAGCAATAAATATATTTGTGAATAATGAAATTTATTTTGCATTCTGTATGCGTCCTTTAAGCTGTATTTCATAGCACTTTGTAAAGTAACTAATGCTTATTCCTTGCCACACTGTTGTTTTCAAAAATAATAATAGCATTTTACACCTCTTACCAGCAATGATTTGAAGGTCTCACTTTACTCCCCAGTTCATAGACAGCAAGTTTTCTTTTCGTTTTTGCGATCACTATAGAGTTGCAGTGTTTCCAGTTTTAAATTAATTTTATTTCCTTTACTTTAAAATATTTTTTTTCTTCCTAGTCAAATTGAGTTTTTTGTTTTTTGGGTTTTTTTTTTTTTTTTTTTTTTTGAGACTGAGTTTCATTCTTGTTGCCCAGACTGGAGTGCAGTGGTGTGATCTTGGCTCACTGCAGCCTCTGTCTACTGGGTTCAAGTGATTCTCCTGCCTCAGCCTCCTAAGTAGCTGGGATTACAGGCAGCCACCTCCATGCCCAGCTAATTTTTGTATGTTTTAGTAGAGATGAGGTTTTGCCATGTTGACCAGGCTGGTCTCGAACTCCTGCCCTCAGGTGATCCACCTGCCTTGGCCTCCCAAAGTACTGGGATTACAGACGTGAGCCACCATGCCCAGCCCACGTTGAGCTTTTGTTTATTTTCCAGGAGTTCTTCCTGTAATAAAGATCTTGTCCATATCTACCATTCACATTTTTTTCCAACAGCCTTTCCAAACCAATTTCTTCTTGAATTTTATTTTCTTTGTATATTTTAGATACATTATGGCCTTAATTTCCTAACAAGCCTAAGAAATCTCTTCTCTTTCACCAATTAAATTAGATCAGGGCTAATTACGGTCATAAAGGAAGATACTTAGAATCAGTATCTTCAAACAAAAACCAGTCAGCTACACTTCATAGTTCGTTCTGTTTCCTTAGGATTTTAATAACTGAAAAGAGAAACTCAACCAAAAAGTCCATATTTCCGGTTTGCCTTAGCATGGTGCACTCCCAAGTTTACAGAAACCCAAGAATTGTCCAAAATAGCTTACCCCTGTTCTGCATTGGACTATATCATAGTAAAGCCATGCATTCTGAATTGGCTTTGCGTTCAAACCAGACACAGGAAACCAGCCAAGGCATATGGCCATCACCCAAGATTATATTTATTCATTTCTTAGTCTGTCTGTCTTGCTCTTCTTTCCTTCTCAATCCTTTTTATTTTCCTCTTGTTGTTTGTGTGTATGTGTGTGTTTGGTGGGGGAGGTATAGCTCTCTGTAAACAATCATCTGATCCAATTCTGCTTTATTTTTATTTTTAAAAGTACAGCTTGCTATAATTTTGTTGTTCATCGTAAACAAAATTTTTTTTATACTGTTACTTATACATGTATCTGGTAGTAATAAATAGCACTATTTAGGAGGTTTTAAAGTAAATGTAACTGGTATAATTTTGTTGTGCCACCCTGCATTTAGATTACTTACAATCATTTACTGCTACAAACACTGCTACACTGACTTTCCTTTTATATAGCACTTTATGTAAACATTCAAAAGCCTTAAGGTATAGGCATAGAAGGATACTGCTCAATTATTCCCCAGTGGGTCATGGGAATTTTTGCTTCTCTCAGCAATGTAAGAGAGAATTTTCTTCAAATATTAATCAGCATTTTATAGTTCATGCATCACAGAGGTTTTTTCATCCTTCATTTGAAAACTTTCTAGATGGCATTTCCGTGTGTGCTCCTCCTGCATGCAATATATTTCTGAAGAATTTGAATTCAATTTATCAATCTTTGCTTTTGAATAGGTGAATACAATACATATGAACACACATACATACAAACACACACCACATGCAAAGACACACGCAGACATGCACACATACAGCCATGTGCTAATTATTCATTATTTTGAATAATTTCTAGTGATTATTTTTATTTTGTGTTTTTTACTCTCTTCTTTTGCTTCTCATTTTCTTCTTACTACTCTTCTTTCTTTTGTATTAATTTTTTGTTGTTGCTTTTTTTCTTGCTTGCTTATTTGGAATCTATTATTCTTTTAGCAGCTACAATTACATTTTATAGTAAATATTGAAATGGACATGATTTTAATAATGTAAATAAATTATTTCCAGAACACTCTTGACCATTATGGACCTCTTCTGATAATTAACTAATGATCGAACTCTCCATTTTTCTTACAACTCAAAAGATTACCATTCTGTATTTGAAACTTTATTAAATTCTAAGGTATACTTCATAAACTTACAGACATGTCATTGTTTCTCATATTCTTCTCTCCATAGGGAGAATTCCACAATTATATCAAATTACAGAAATTTATCTCTCTGTAAGTTATATATTAAAATAATTTAGTCTTTTTTAAAGGTCATGTTAAGTTCCTCTCTCTATGTATATATATATATATATATGAGTCTTTATTTTGTCTTAATCTGCACTTTCACCACATAATCTCTACATGTGAATTTACCTATTTGAAAACTGCCGGGTACTTTTAAAAATTAACATATAATAATCATACATTTCTGGACCACACAGTGATGTTTGTATACATACAATTTATAGTTATTAGTCTACGATAATTAACAAATTCATCACCTCAAACTTTATTGATCATTCCTTGTGTTGAAAACATTCTTCTAACTATTTGGAACTACATAATATATGATTGTTAACTACAGTCACCCTGCCATGGTATAGAACACTAGAATTTATTTCTCCTATCTGGCTGTAGTTTTGTATTCTTCAACAAATCTCTCCCAATTCCCTTCTTCCTCTTACCCTTCCCGGCCTCCACTATCCTCTCTTCTACTTTCTACTTCTATGAGAGCAACTCTTTTTAGCTTCCACTTATGAGTGCAAACATGCAGTGTTTAAACTTTTATTCCTGACTCATTTCACTTTTAATCTGAATTTTGGACCTTTCCTCAATTCTAGAAGATTATCAGTAATTATCTTTCTAAACATTGCCTTGTCACATTCATTTCAGTTTTAGAAGTTTCAAATATTTATATAGATCATGGAAACTCAATCTCTTCACCATTTCTTGAATTTACTGTTTCATATTTTAAATTCTGAGTCTTTTTTGTGGTATCCCTTGAGCGTATTTCTTAGGAATATCTTCTAATTCACTAGTTATTACTTCAATTATATCTGAAGTAGAATTTGTTTTGTATATATGGTTTTATATAAATGACTGCATTTTGACTTCACAAGAGTTTCCATAACCATCAGTTCCGCTTAATTTAATCAAGTTTTGATTTCAAATACACTTTTTTAGTGGATAGCATTTCTCTATTATTATTATTATTATTTTATTTTTATTTTTTGAGATGGAGTCTCACTCTGTCACCCAGGCTGGAGTGCAGTGGTGCAATCTCGGCTCACTGCAACCTCTGCTTCCCGGTTTCAAGCGATTCTCGTGCCTCAGCCTCCAGAGTATCTGGGATTACAGGCATGTGCCACCATGCCCAACTAATTTTTGTACTTTTGTTAGAGACTGGGTTTCACCATGTTGGCCAGGCTGTTCTCAAACTCCTGACCTCAGGTGACCTGCCTGCCTCTACCTCCCAAAGTGATGGTCCTTATTATTTTGACTATTATAAATATACTTAAGGATTTCTTTAATAGTTTTAACAAGAAGATATCTTTGCTGTGAGTTATTTTAGGTCTCAGCACTGATTTTTGATGCTGTCATTCCTAAAATTATATTTATTTATAGATTTTGCATTTTTTATTCCCTGTTTTATGTTGATGGGGAGTATTAAAACAGCTAAATGAGAGGTTATTAAACTGAAATGGTTCTAATGCACTGGGTACTATGGAAGCAAACCAAAAGCTTTCATCCTTCATTTGGAAATTTTCTAGGTCCGATGGGGATTGAGACATTTCTTTTCATAATTTGTCAGACGTAGATTTATATATTTGTTATAATGGTTCATTTCCTCTAAGTGGCTAATTTATAGGAAAACAAAACTTTAGCTCAGCCAGTCATAAATGGCCAACTGAGCACTGGTTATATTGTCTCTAACTTTCTACAGAGATAGTCCAAATAAAGTCACTGCTTCAACTTTACCCAGTCACATTTTTTTAATGCTCCGCTCCTGCCTTTATCCTATAAAAGCCTCTTTCATGCTCCTTCAGTTGAGTCCCAAACCACTTCCCATGTGGAGATGCCAGATTGACTAATCCCTGTTAAAAATTCAAACTCTTTAAAATATGAATGAGCCAGGGTGAGTCCCTGAACAGTTTGGATGTGGTTTGAGATTGCTTTTTTTATTGGTTAACTTGCTCTCTGTCTCTCCAAGACTTTGTATTCCCCATCTCCATGCTTGCCTAATGTGGTTGCCCCTGCCCACCCACTTCAGGTCGAAAAACAGGTCTTTTTTTAATAACTTTTATTTTAGTTTCAGGGGCCCATGTGCCAGTTTCTTAGATGGGTAAACTGAGTGTCACAGGGGCTTGGTGTGCAGATTATTTCATCACCCAGGTAATAACTATAGTACTCAATGGGCAGTTTTTTATCCTTATCCTACTCCCTCCCTCCACCCTCAAGTAGTCCCCAGCATCTGTTGTTCCCCTCTTTGTGTGCATGTGTACTCAATGTTTAGCTTCCACTTATTATTATTATTATTATTATTATTATTTTGAGCCGGAGTCTTACTCTTGTTGCCCAGGCTAGAGTGCAGTGGCGCACTCTCAGCTCACCGCAACCTCCGCTTCCTGAGTTCAAGCAATTCTCCTACCTCAGCCTCCCGAGTAGCTGGGATTACAGGCATGTGCTACCATGCCCAGCTAATTTTGTATTTTTAGTAGAGACGAGATTTCTCCATGTTGGTCAGGCTGGTCTTGAACTCCCGACCTCAGGTGATCTGCTCACCCTGGCCTCCCAAAGTGCTGAGATTACAGGTATGAGCCACCATGCTTGGCCTAGCTCCCACTTATAAGTGAGAACATGTAGTATTTGGTTTTCTTTTCCTGCATTAGTTCTCTTAGGAAAGTGGCCTCCACCTCCATTCATGTTGCTGCAAAGGACACGATAGCAAAAACATGGAATCAACCTAGATGCCCATCAAAGGTGGATTGGATAAGGAAAATGTAGTGCACATACACAGTGGAATACTACATAGCTATAAAAAAGAGCAAAAACCACGTCTTGTAATGACACTGCACAGTTGCAATGTCTCACTTTCAGCCTTCCACACAGCACACTTTTCTTTGAGTTCTCATTGTGAAGTTGGTTTTTGATTTTCCTCTCTCTGTAGCACCATGTCATGCTCAAAATAGTAACACCTGTGCAGCTCAAAAAGCAATATGTTCTCCTCCTTTTTCAAAATTATTATTTACGAGGTGAAACTCACTGTCATAAAATTAAATATTTTAAAGTGTACAGTTCAGTGACATTTGGAACATTCGCAATGTTGCACAATCAGCTCTGTCCAATTCCAAAGTATTTTTATCACCCCAGAAGAAAACCCTGAACCCATTAAGTAGCCACTTCCCCATATACCCTCCCTCAGCCCCTGGCAACCACCAAGCCTCTTTCTGACTCTATGAATTTGCCTATTCTGGAGAGTTTTATAAAAGGATCCATGTAATATCTGACCTCTGTCTGGCTTCTTTCACCTAGAATGAAACAATGTTTTCAAGCTTTTTTCACATCACACTCTTTTTTGTTTTTTTGTCCCATTTCTCAGGGATGTGAGAACTGTTTTCACCATGGATGTTGTTTTTGCACCACATCCTGGCTTTTCCCCCTATTTGTCATGAAAGACATTTAGAACTTAGCCACGACATCAACAGACCTCCAGCCTCCTCCACCTTTCTTCTGTTCCAAAGTCAAGAAAGCCCAGGGCCTCCAACCAACTCTAATATGCCTTTCTTCCTTTCTTTCTTTTTTTAGAGTGTATTTTTTCTATTCTGGCTAAATCTTGTTAACAGAATCTTCTGCATTTTGCTAGTCTTGCTTTGTGTATTGTGTGGTGGTGGGGAGTAAGTCAGTGCTTATACTGCTGCACTATCTTGTCTAGAATTTTCTCTTGTATATCATTATTAGTTTATTCTTTTATCTTTAACACCTAGATAATTGCCTGTCAATATATCAGCTTTTAACAATATAGTCGAATTTACATTATATTATATTATATTATTATATAAGATACTATGTTATACAATTGTGCTCTATTACATTTAACTATAACATACTTTTATTGTAACAGTCTCTTATATTTTACTCAAACCTACCTATTTTCATCACTCTGCTCTCATCGCCTACATTTAAGGTTTCAGATACGTATCTGCATCTCCCACTTTTGTCCATCATCTTTCTCATAAAGTTTTCTAGAACCTCTTCGTTTTTAACTTACAAAGTCATTTGTGACACATTTACTGCTTAATCTTATTATAATATTTTCAGTTAAAAGATTAATTAAGTTTCTGGCTGTGTACCAGAAAGTAAAACTCAAAGTCTCTTAAGTGGTTATTGAAGACATGATGCTGATTACAGTTTAACTTCCCCATAACCTTCTGACATGGCCAGGCCGTAACGACCAGGTAAAAGTCACAGTTCACAAGTGACTTGTCGGCCTCACTGATCAGAGAAGCTAAATAAGAGGAGAAAGTGTCTGACCTTCCTCCAGTCTCGAGTTGAGCAGGTCACTGAGTTCAGATTTTAAAAGTCATTATTCCTCTCCATAGAATGCTTTCCTTCCACCTGCGAAATTACCACTGGGCTTCCACCATGACAATTAGGAGCTCAGGAAAGCAGATAAATACAATAAAATGAACAGACTGGCCTTATGCTTAAATGCCTGCAGCCTCAGTTTATACACAGCACATAGTAAAAAGCCTTCCAGCCAGTGTAGTCTTCTTCAGCTTGAGGATTTTCGTTAATCAGAATGGCAAGAAGAGACATGGCTTCTCAGATAGACAAGTGAAAACTCTTACTTCTCATCTTAGGCCAAAATGCAGAGATTTGAATTGTGAGACCATGGAGGCAGGAAGTAATTCATCAACAAATGTTTCAGTGTAGACAAAATGAGTCAATTTGGGAAAAGGGGATGCCTGCTAGAAAAAAAATTCATGCTCAAAGAAGAGAAAATTAATATCCCAATATTATGACAATGAGGCAAGTATGATTTGTGGTTGGAATATTTACGTCCAAGATCATTCTTCCCAGAGCTAACTGTTGGTCCTTCGTTAATCACAGCTATTTGTTCTCCTTATCATGATCTGATAAACATCCCCAGAAAAAGTCTTCTCACCCCTCAGATTTGTAGGCAGAAGTGGATAGAAATCAGATTAAATTCTAAAAGTCTGTTTACAAATCATCTGCTTTTAAATCTAAAATGAATAAAAGAGGTTTAATCCTAGTGTTCTGATGTATATCTACCCAAGTGGAGTATAAGTCAATCTCTTAAAACTTAGAAACTCTATTTTTCTCTTTATTGTGCATGAATGTTTTTTAAGCAGGCATGTCTTTTCCCCAAATCGATCCATTTTGTCTACACTGAAACATTAGTTGATGAATCACTTCCTGCCCCCATGGTCTTCCTGACTGTGCTCACTTCATCACCTGGGTCACTGAATTCATTTTCTTTCCCTATATTGAAACATGCTGAACCTCACAAAATATCTAAGGCAGTGATTCTCATTCTTATTGGAGATTACACCACAGGGAAACGGGGCAATGTCTAGAGACACTTTTGGTTGTTACAACTTGGAGGCAGCTACTGGCATCTAGTGGGTAAGTGCCAGAGATGCTGAAAAACACACTTCATAGGACAGACCCTACAGTGAAGCAGTATGCCACCCAAAATTCAATAGTGCCCAGGTTGAGAAAACCTGATTTAAATGTTCCCATTTCACTAGCTTTGCATATTAGCTATCAAAGGAACAACTTCATTTTCTCCGGAATTAATTAATGATAGGTTTATAGCCATCTCGTGTGGATATTCACCCTCTAGCTTATATTCCTAATGCTTAATTCTACTTTCCTTCATATTATTTTGATCATTTTGGCTTGCAGAGAGCCACCACTTTATATGTCTCCTGTATCATCCTGGACCATTCTTATTATATTTGTAGGTTGGAAGCTCATCAAATTCGTATTTGTAACACCTTTCATGGTCTTCCCATTTCATGTAAAGAAATTTCCTCACCTTTGATTTCCAACATTATTCTGTTTTTTTTTGCTGACTGCCCCAGTTCAAACTCCCACAACTTGGCTGCTGGTCCCACACAACAGAGTTTATAGAGAAATCTATTCCTGGAATATAGATAGTTACATTTCTTGAATCACCAAGCCGGAATAAATATGCAGGTATGAAGCAGACAAGATCAAAGGAAAACAAGAATTGCTATTTGAAGGCTGCCACTGTTCCTCCTTCCATCACTGCTGGTGTGGTGATCACCAGGGCCCAACAACTAAATAATAAACTCACACGCTGGTAGCCAATTTTCACCCACAGTCTACAAATATACTCTGAAATACGGGATCAAGGGGAATGTGCCCATCTCTGTGGTTCATCTTTTGATAAGCAGCTCTTTTGAATTAAGGCCTTATCATGTTGACACAGGACAGACGTCCTGAAATATGTAGAAGGAATGGATAACTGAGCTACTAGGAAAATCGATCCCTACATTGGCTCAGGCGAGATTAGTAGCAAACTTCATTTACAAACGGCTCAAAAATCCAGGATGATATACAAAAGCATAGGCAGATGAATTGTCAGTTTTTAGTCCCTCACCCACCGTTCTTACTAACTCATCATATCAAAGCAGGTATATTCTCTCCTGAAAATGCAGATTGCAAAACAGGCAGCATGTGGCCACCTGCAATCAGCAGGGGATACTTCAAGCACAGGCAGGGATCCCCATTGTCTGTTGCAGACATATTTTTACACTTGGTCATACTCCATGGAAGACCAATCTATACATCCCAGCCTCACTATTCATGGGTTTCATTGTGAATTCATACAACATTTTGCTTAGGAAAGCTCTCAAAATCATAATAAACATAGAGGAGTATTCTGGGTTAAAGAGCCCTCCCCAGGTAATAACAGCGTCTGGATGTGAACCTTCTGACACTGGAACACAATGCTGTCTCTTCTCCATGCCTCTCTCCCAAGATGTAAACTCCTTGATAACACAGTTCAGAACATAAATGTAGGTGTGTTTCATTGTAGTTATCACAGAGTTAGGTATTTGTCAGCTGCACAATAAATACTTGTCAGACTAGAATTAAGCGTAAGAGCTTCAGCCGTTCTGCAGTTCTGCAGAGATGCAATGTATCCACTCTCATGCTGGTTGCATCATGCAACGATTCAAGACCAGAATTCTTGTCTTTACACAGATCTATGACCAGATGCTTTGAGGAAGCAACTAGAGGCAATCCAATGTCTAGGCGGCACTCTTGCTGAAGAAGCCAGGTTGAGCCTAAACTTACCACTCATGGAACAGAACAGCAGCAGGAAGAGATAATTAGCATCTTCCCAATTTGAGAATTTTCCCACCAAGAATGTCTTAGTCCATTCAAGCTGCTATCACAAAATAGCACAGACTGAGTTGCTTCTATACAATAGACATTTATTGCTTTCAGTCCTGGAAGCTGGAAGTTTAAGATCAAGGCGCGGCAGATTCAGTGTCTGGGGAGAATTTGCTTCTTGATTTAGATAACATTTTCTGGCTGTGTCCTCACATGCTGAAGAAAAACTGTGTTCTCTTTTCCTCCTCAAGGTACACTGTGCTATCATATATATGATAGGTTTTTGTTCATGCTTCCCGGCTTATCACTCCCATAGCCTAGGTTATAAGGTTGGGGCGCTTTAAGCCCCAGAAGACAGAATCTCTCTCCCTGACCTTCTCCTGCTTGCCTTTCATCAACCCAAGGCAGGACACTATTTTTCCCTTGGGTTTGTTTTCTTTTTCTTTTTCTTTTCTTTTTCTTTTCTTCTTTTTTTTTTTTTTTTTTTTTTAGTTTTGAGACAATTTGTAACCCAGGCTGGAGTGCATTGGTGCAATCATGGCTCACTGCAGCCTCTACCTCCTGGACTCAAGCAATACTCCCGCCTCAGCCTCCCGAGTAGCTGGGACTACAGGCAAACACCACCATCCCTGGCTAATTTTTGTATTTTTGTAGAAATAGGGTTTTGCCATATTGCTCAGGCTGTCTCAAACTCCATGCTGAAGTGATGTGTTCACCTCGGTCTCCCAAAGTGCTGGGACTACAGGCATGAGCCACAGCACCAGGTCTTTCCTTGGATTTCTGACTGTGGATCATAAGACCCTCATTTCAGAAGGGGTCCTGCCCCATACCTGAGAGGCGGGAATGCTGTACAGACATAGCAAGAAGAATTTGAACAGACAGATGTTGCTGGGTTTCTCCATTCAGTCTATTAATGTTAAATCATAACCCTTTTGTCCAATCACATTTCTACATGGTTGTCAATCATGCATAACCAACAAAGTCCCCATAAAAACCCAAAAGGACTGAGTTTGGAGAGCTTTTGGATAGCTGAACACATGGAGTTTCCAGGAGGGTGGTGCAACCCCGGAGGGCATGGAAGCTCCATGCCCCTCCCGCCATATCTTCACCTGTGTCCCTGGTAATATCCTTTAAAATAAACTAGTATACTTGTTTTTCAGACTTTTGTGAGCTGCTCCAGCAAGTCAATCCACTCTGCATAGAGAGTCATGGGAACACAACTTGAAGCTGGCTGATCAGAAGTTCTGAAGGCCCAGACTTGTGACTCATGGGAAGGGGGAGCAGTCTTGTGGGACTGAGCCCTCAGCCTGTGGGATCTGATGCTATCTCCAGGTAAAGAGTGTCAGAACTGAATTGGAAGACACTCAGATGGTGTGTGCTGCAGAATGGCTTGCTTGCTTGCTTGCTTGCTTGCTTGCTTGCTTGCTTGGTGTGTGGGGAGAAACCCTCACACATTCAGTCACAAATGTCTTCTGCGTTGATTGTTGTGGTGTGAGAGTCAATATGGGTTTGTGTGGTGGGGCCGGAGTGGTTTCCCCTCACAGGAACTATCCCTCATGATCCAATCACCTCCTAAAGGCCCCACCTATTAATAGTAATACATCGGGAATTAGGTATCACATATGCATCTTGGGGGAAAAGAAAAGTTCAGACCATAGCAGAGTTTCCATTGCGCTTCAAAAGCAGGACTGTGGTCATTTCTAAATAAAACTGCATGTGAATTAAAAGAGAAAGCAAATACCCAAACTTTCCAGGGAGCAATGAATCACTAAGCCAAGGGTATTGTATTGCATTTCCTGCAGCAGAGAGAAGAGTGGCTTACATGAGTGGTTGTTAAAATATGCTAAAAGACTAAGAATTTTCTAGAATTTAGAGAAGTGCAGAACACTTATAAAATATTTCTTTCTTTTAAAAGAAATCTGCAACAAATCTGCACAGGTACCCACGAATCTAAAATAAAAGTTAACAAGAGAAATCCAAATTTGATATCAAAGAACAAACAAACAGGAAAAAAGATTAGAAATGAACTGAATATTAAGTTCTATGGGCTTTTCTGAAAACAGAGTAGTAAATATGGGCTTCAGTATTCGGGAACACCAGAATAGTCAAATTGGAGTTCACAGCTTCAACATTAATAAAAATTGTATCAGATGGTTTTATGTAGAGAATGTTATGTGTTGAATTATTTTCCCCAAAATGATATGTTGAAGTCCTATCCCCCAGCACCTCAGAATGTGACCTCCTTTGGAAATAAGGTCTTTGCAGATGTAATCAGTTAAGATTTGGTCATACTGGAGTAGGGCAGGCCCCTACTTCACTACACCTGGTGTCCTTTTAAGAAGAGACACAAGGAGAAGACCATATAAAGATGGAGACGAAGATGGGACTGAGGCAGCCACAAGCCAAGCAATGCCAAAGATTAATGGCCACCGGCAACTGCTCAGAAGAGATAAGAAAGGATTCTTGGCCAGATTTCGGACAGAGAGGATATGCCCAGCTGACATGCTGATTTCAGATGTCTAGTGTCCAGAAGTGTGAGACAGACTGGATATCACAATAAATTATTATCATAAATACATCATAATAAATAAATAACAATTATTATTATAAAACACCTAAGTGCCTATTATTAACAGGCACTCATACAATGGACTATCTAATTTACTATATAAAAACTAATTATTATATAACAAGAATTTAAGACAACTATAGTACATTTATTATACTTATAATAATTTATTAAAGTTATAAATTATTATAGACATAATAATAAATGTTTTTATAAGACACCAGGCACTGATGCAATTAACTAATTTATTATATAATAATTTATTATTAAAGAATAATAGTTTAAGGCAAATAGAATAAATATTGATTATTATAATAATTTATTAAATTAATAAGTTTTATTATAGACAGATAATATTAAGTACATTATGAGAAAACAAGCATTGATGCAATGAACTAACTTATTATATAATAATTTATTATTAATTTATATCTTTATTATATGAAAGTTTATGATTATATATTAATTCATTTTGAGAAAAACATAATAAATATTATATTAACAATGTTATTATTATAGACATAATAGTAAATTATTATAGGACAGCTGGCATTGAGGTAATAAACTATTGATTTCTCATTTATCATATAATAACTTATTTTTTTTTTTTTTGAGATGGAGTTTCTCTCTTGTTACCCAGGCTAGAGTTCAATGGCGCGATCTCGGTTCACCACAACCTCTGCCTCCTGGGTTCAAGCAATTCTCCTGCCTCAGCCTCCCTAGTAGCTGGGACTACAGGCGTGTGCTGCCATGCCCAGCTAATTTTTGTATTTTTAGTAGAGACGGGGTTTCACCATGTTGACCAGGATAGTCTCAATCTCTTGACCTCGTGATCCACCCGCCTCAGCCTCCCAAAGTGCTGGGATTATAGGCGTGAGCCACCACACCTGGCCAATAACTTCTTATATAATAATTTATTTTAAGACACATATATAATTATAATACATCTATAATCATATTTTTATTATTTATTATTATAATAATTATATTAATAGTAAGTGATTATTATAGACAGATATTACTAAGTAAATTATTATTATAAGAAAGCAGCCATTTATGCAATGAACTAATTTATTATACAAAAATTTACTATTATAAATATATTATATAAATTAATTATATAACATATAATAATTATTTTATGGAAAATGTTATAATAAATGTTATATTAATAACAAATTATTATAGACATATAGTAATAAATTATTATAAGAGCAGGCATTAATGCAGTGAACTATCTAATTTATTGTTATATAATAATTCTTAAGACACATATAATAAATGTTATAATATTTATTATATAGCAATTATTATAAACACATATAATAAATGTAATATTTATTATAGCATGTATTATATTATAATAAATTATTATTATAAACAGATAAATCATTATAAGACAGCAGGCATTGGTGCAAAACTATCTAATTTACTATACAATAATAATTTTTTATAGACACCTAGTCTGTGGTACTGTGTTATAGCAGCCCTAGAAAGCTAACATAGAGGGTGAACATGAAAAAGAAATTGTGTCAACAGACTCAGTATACTGTGAATTTGAATTTCAGAAGCCTAAGATGTAATCTCGTCCCTGTTTGGTCACCCAGACTTTCTGCATCCTGTAGTCTAGGAGTAACATCTTTCCTCTTGGTGAAATCCGGAATTGCTTCGCTGAATAGATCTTACATGTCCAGCAAAGTGTTAGGTCATTTTCCCATTTGCATTCCTCCAAATAAGTCAGAAACTCTGATAAACAGCCATAGATTCTTTAGCATTTTGTTGATGCTGATAAAAATGCCACTTCTCCATGACTTTTCTCTTTAGCACCTCAATAAGACTCTAGAGAGTCTGCAATTACTGTTGTAAAGTTATTCCCTGCATCTTAGCCTCACAATTCAATGTAGCATCTTTGATTAAAGCATCCCATCACTATCTAAAGCTATCAAATGGTACTTCAGAACAGTTACTTGAATTTTATGTCTGTTTCAACTGAATCTGTCCTCTTTCAAATTGTAATCAGGCTTAGGATTGGCTGGAGGGAAAGTTATCTTCATGCCCACAATTACGTTGCCGAATGGAAAGCCCAATACTACTTGCATCTCCGGGGGACATGGCCAGATATTTATTTGGTGGTATAAGCATAGGCGTGAAATGCTGCTAGCTTTCATGTAGAGAAGGAGAACTGATGGGAGAAGCTGAGTATGTGCTTCACCTTGTCCCAATTCCTTGAATTCCACAATCATTCCAAATTTATGCTCACTCTCCAACTTAAAATATACTTTTTTCTCCATATGCTAAGCAACGGGTGTTGGACTCATTTCCTAGAGTGAAAGCATAGGGACAGTGAAGCTGTGTATTCCCCAGCAGCATTCAGGAAAAAAAAAAGACTCAGAAATGTGAGCGGTTGAACTGGGTTTCTCAGAAATCTGTGTTCCAGTCCTAATGTCACGGGATCTTTGGGGTATTGCTTCACCAGCTGGAAACCTCTGTAGCTAGTGATACCTTCTGCCTGAGCATTGCTCACACCCACTGGCCTCATTCTGTCCACTCAGCCAATCAGGCTGTGCTTCGTTGGCACTACCAGCCTGGATCCCACACCTGCCAAGGATGAGCCAGGAGCACAGTGGCAAGAGGTGTGTGGGTAAGCGAGCACGGGTTTCAGCCACTGCACACAGCCAGCCACGCCCGCTGCTGCGGCAGGATGGGAAGGTCCAGGCGCCAGCACAGGTGCTGGCTCAATGTGACACTGTGGCTGAACCACATGTACTACATCTAGATGAGGATAATGGGAACCCAGTGGTACCCAGAAGCTTGAAGGCACCGGGAACCACAAATCCCTAAGGAGAGTGTCACAGTCCTGACTTGGGGAAACCCTACGTCTGGGTTCCCTGAAGAGCTGCAGTTCTCTCCTTCTTGTTGACCACAACATGGCAAGTGGGGGGTGGGGATGTTTCAGCCCTGCTTGTGTTACAGCTCTTTCAGTTCCACCATTTGGCATGTTCTGAGTTCCTGTCCTGCATCCTGGAAGAATGAAGTATGTGAACAACTGGAGGGTGAGCAAGGGAGAGAGGAGCCTCACTGGGTGACAGAACAGCTCTCAGGTGACCCAAAGTGGGTAACTCCTTTCCACAGGTAAGTTGTCCTGGTGAGTGTCCAGCTCTCAGCAGAGAGGAGACCCACAGTGGCTAGCTCCTTCCCACAGCTGGTAGTCTAGGTGTCTGTGCGAGTCTGGCTGAGTGTGGGGTTTTATGGGCTCAGAAGGGAGAAACTGTGTGCTGATTGGTCCATGGGTGGCCATGAGTGGGCCCAGAAAAAGCACTATTAACTCTCACTCCAGTCCACAGACTCCACCTGGAACTGACAGCCTGGACCCCATGCTTCAGGCCGTCCCTGGCTTGAAGGTGGGGCTTCACTGGGAACCTGCCCCTTTCCATGCTGGAGCCTGTCTGCGTCGTGCCACTATCAATCATGTTGTCCATGGCACCCAGGCAGTTCATGCTGAGGGGCACCTGCAGGCCCACCCTGAGCCACCCTCAGCCCCCTCCTCGGCCTCCCTCTCATGCTCGTCAGTGCTCAAAGTTCAGAGGTGGCTGAAGCAGCAAGGGGCTGGCATGGCAGCACTGCCCTAAGCATGTGCACACCTGGCTGGGCTGTGACAGTTCCCAGGCTCGGCCTCAACTTTGCTCCAAAATCAGAGAGAATTCCAGGAGTAGGGAGAGGCCAGGCAGTGAGAGCAGGCATTTCTGAGCCTGTTGGGATACAGGAGACTTCCCAGGCCCTTGAGAGTGCAAAGATGCTCAGGTCCACAGCTGCAAGTAGGCAGCTGCAGCTGAGCCCAGGAGGGTGGCTCTCCCACCACACAGACTCAGAGGGAGGCAGAGCTCCCACCTGTTCCCAGCTCCTGCCAGCTAAGTGGAGCATGCAGCCCTGGCAGTACCTCCTCTGCTGCAGTTGGCATCTTTGTAGCAGCTGCTCCAAATGGGCCACTGTTGCCATCACTAACATGCAGTAATTCAGAAAGTGTCCTTATTTGAAGTTAGAGCGATATGGTTTCTCTCTGTGTCCTTGCCCAAATCTCATGTTGAATTGTAATCCCCAGTGTTAGAGATAGGGCCTGGTAGGGGATGACTAGATCATGGGGGCAGATTTCTCATGAATAGTTTAGCACCAACCATCCCCGCAACCGGTACTGTGCAGTGAGTGAGTTCTCATGAGGCCTGGTTGTTTAGAAGTGTGTGGCACCTCCTTCATGTCTCTCTCTTTCTGCTGCTCATGCCATATGAGACGCCTGCCCTCACTTTTGCTTTCCTCCATAAATAAAAATTCCCTGAGGCCTCCTCAGAGGCAGATGATGCCATGCTTCCTGTACAGACTGCAGAACCCTGAGACAATTCCACGTCTTTTCTCTTTAAATTACTCAGTCTCAGGTATTTCTTTATAGCAATGATAACAGACTATATATACATAGGGGCTTCGCAGTGTGGTCAAGTTAAAGTGAGTTCATACTGAATTAAAGTGGGTGGGCATTGAATGGCTGCTGTCTTTATGAGAAAAGGAAAAATTGGATATAGAGGCACCAAATAAGAAATACACCACGTGATGATGGAAGCAGATATAAGAAAGATCCAGCCGCAAGCCAAGGAACACCAACAGCCACCAGCCATCACCATAAATTGAGAGGGAGGCACAAAATAGTTTCTCCCTCCAAGCTTTCAAAAGGAACAAACCATGCTGTGACCTTAATCTTGGATTTCTGGCCTCCCGAACTGTGAAAGAGAAAGAAAGAATCTTGTTTAAACCACACTGTTTGAGGTCATTTGTTATGGCAGGTTCAGGAAACTAACAGAGCAGGGATTAGCGTTTCAAAATAGTAGCCATTGTCCAAAGGTGACTATTAATCCCTTTAAATACAGCTAGTGTGACTGAGAAACTGGAGTTTTAAATTTGATTTAATAATATTTCATGGTAGAATAGTCACTTGTGGCTATCAGATGCCATATTGGACAGTCCAGTTCTAAAATATTATTCAAGTTGGTTGCAGGTATGGTCTCCAAAAGTCAGCGAATCATCTAGTGTTTTTAAATGCCCTTCACATCCATGGATGGTGAGCTATGAATAGCTATTAACTGGAAACTCTGTAAACAAACATTTAATAACGTAGATTTATGTGACTGAAAATAACATGTTCTTATTTCAAAGTCATTGTTCACAGAAATCAAAACAAAGAAACAAATAAAACCAGTGATGTATCTGTATGTATTTAAAAGATGAACATTCTGAAGAGAAAATCATGGAAGCCTTTTTCCTCAGGTGCAGAGTGTAGCAAAGAAATAGATTGAAATATCTTGCAGGTAAGAAGTTATAAATATGGGTTCCATAGATACAATAACGAACAGCCTAACATTCCTGCCAATAAACAGAAAACACAAACATAAATACCAGGTCTTGTTTTAGTATATTCTGAGGATTGTGATATATACGACCTTGGGCATGTCTCTCACTGGAATTACCACCCTAGTCTTCTGATGTTTAAATTTCTTCCTTTCATAACTTCTCCCCTCCAATATCCTCAAAAGTGAGCTAGCCCACTAGCCCATTTGGAATTATTTCAATTGTTTCTAGAAGCAGTTTATAAAAGGCCCTTTCAAGTCTTTAAAATCAGCGTGAGAAAATTAAACGATCTTTGTAAGGCATAAGTAAGTAATTTTAAAAGTGCTTTCATCAGGTGTCTAAGAGTAAATGTTAATATAAGAAGACCTTTGGGTTTTTGATGTTTGGGTTCACAGTAACATGGAACTCACATCAACACAGATCCAAAAATCAACACAGCAGGCGTTGATGCAATTAACTATCTAACTGAAACAAAATGGAATGTACAATTCTGGAAATAAAATAGGATTTCTTTTTGTAGTTTCATTTATTCTGATTAGGTGTCTAAATCTTTTAACTTAATGGTAAAATGGGTCTACTCCTCTTGGTCTAGGGTCAGATTCCCTTGGGGAAGCCATGATGAACCTCATCTAAGTGTCCATTATTCTTTCAGCTGCTCAGTTTGAAAATGACTAATAAAATACTGTAGGAAAGGAGCATTCGAC
Organism: Cacajao melanocephalus; assembly: GCA_963573385.1. Taxonomy (NCBI): domain Eukaryota; kingdom Metazoa; phylum Chordata; class Mammalia; order Primates; family Pitheciidae; genus Cacajao; species Cacajao melanocephalus. Next base: position 58,684 of record CAUYLG010033673.1, read on the forward strand.
TTTTCAAAATGGTGCAGATACGAGAAAAAAAAAGCCAATGTTTTATTGATAAGTATATAATAAAAGGGGAAAATGAAGAATCAGACAAATTTGGAAAGGCAAAAGTGTAGGTTCTTTGGGAAGACACACACACACACACACAAATGCCTTAAGAAGAGAATTTATTTTTTATTTATTCTTATTTTTAATAGGAGAAAAAGCATGCAAATTTATTCAATGTGTATATATGGGAGTTCTCAGAAGAGGAGAATTTATTTACTTATTTATTGTGATAAATGGTTGGTTTCTCAAATAGAAAAAGATTTATAGTGAGTTTGTAGAGAGATCTGAATTAGTACTAAAGCAATTTATTCTATCATCAAACCTTTATGAATAATGTATAAAAGGACTCATGGGCAACCTGGAGACTTGTCTCCATTTTCCTAACACAGCTAAAGAAGACAAACCCTAGGAAACTCAAGACACATTAGATTCCACAGACAGCATCAGATGGGCTTCAACTATAAGAACTGGAAAACTCTCTCATCTGCATGGAGAGAAAAGGCATTTGAAGACATGTATTGGAACAAACAGCCATCAATACTCCTAAAACCAGTCTGAGTGTGTTAAGTCACATATTACACTTCAAATGTTATTCTCACTCCACCCCCATTAAAAAGTGTGTTTCCTACCTCAAATCCAATCATCAAAGGTAGATGAATGAGAAAAACTGACAAGGGGGCCACATTTTTATAATAATAACACTGGTGATGACAGCCCTTTAAACTTCACATTTATGGACTGAATGCTTTAAAGTTAAAAATAAATAAATGTTTTACTTAAAAAAGCATCTCCATTGAAAGTTTATTGTGAGTTCTACTAAAAAGTGGTGAATTTACTGTCTTTAATTTTTTTCAGAAAGATGTGTGTGTTATTTTATAATATATTAATAACATGCTAATTTTCTTTGTAGGCAAGCCTATTTTAAATATATATGTATAAACACACACACAACTATATGTAAACAAACCCAAAGATATCTGAATTAAATATATAGAAATATTATTTGAATATTTCCTGTTTCTCCCCTGTTAAGGACACACTTCTCTGTCTCCCCTGAGGGGGACACAGTTTTTGTTCCTCCTATGTGCAGGACACACTTCCTGTTTCTCCCCTTTTAAGGACGTACTTCCAGTTTCTTTCTTAGGCAGAACACACTTTCTGTGTAGCCCCTGTGGGCAACACACTTGCAGTTTCTTCCCTACAGCACACACTTTCTCTTCCTCCCCAGTGCTGGACACACTTCCTGTTTATCCGCTGTGCAGGACACACTTCTTATGTCTTTGTCATGCAGGAAACACTTCCTCTTTCTTCCTTGAAGAGGCCACATTTCCTGTTCTTCCACTGTTATGGACACACTTCCTGTTTCTCCCATGTGCCTAGCACATTTCCTGTTTTTCCTCTCTGCAGGACACACTGCCAGTGTCTCCCCTGACACACTTCCTCGTTCTCCACTGTGCAGCACACACTTTCTGTTCCTCCCCTGTGCAGGACACACTTCTTGTGTGTCCTCCATTCATGACACTCTTTTGGTTTCTCCCCTGTGTAGCATACACTTTCTGTTCCTCCCCTGTGCCTAACACACTTCCTGTGTCTCTGTGAGAAACCAAAAGAGTGTACAGAAGAGGAACAGAAAGTGGGTCCTGCATAGAAGAGTAACAGGAAGTGTGTCCTGCACAGGGGAGGAAAAGAAAGTATGTGCTGCATAGGGGAGAAACAGGAAGTGTGTCAGGAATAGGGGAGAAACAAAAAGTGTGTCCCCCACAGGGGAGACAGAGAAACTGTGTCCTTAACAGGAAAGAAACAGGAAGTGTGTCCTTAACACGGAAGAAACTGAAAATGTTTCCTGCATAGTGGAGGAACAGTAAGTGTGTGCTGCACAGGGGAAAAAGTAAAAGTATGTCCTCCACAGGGGAGACACGGGAAGTGTATCCTGCAGAGAGAAGAAACAGAAAGTGTGTGCTGCACAGGAGAGATACAGGAAGAGTGTCATGAACAGAGGACACACAGGAAGTGTCTCCTGCAGAAGGGACAAACAGCAAGTGTGTCGGGTACAAGGTAGAAACAGGCAGTGTGTATGTCTCAGGAGAGTAACAGAAAGTGTGTCCTTCCCAGAGGAGGAACAGGAAGTGTGTACTGCACAAGGGAGAACAGGAAGTGTGTACTGCACAGGGGAGACACAGGAAGTATGTCCTGCACATGGGAGAAACAGGAAGTGTGTCAAGTACAAGGGAGGAACAGAAAGTGTTTCCCCTACAAGAGAAACACAGGAAGTGTGTCCTAAACAGGGAAGAAACAGGAAGATTATCCTGCAAACAAACCAAAACAAACCCTCCGAATAAATGACATAGCACCTTGTACTACAGGGCTCTCACTGTGTCTACTGCATGTGACTTAATAGGGCCAAAGCTCAATTCCTTTGTTAAAGACCTTCCAGGTGGCCAGACATGATCTGATAAATGATATACCCTTTGCAAATTACCACTGCACTCTGGAACAAAGAGAAGCACCAGGGCCTGACCTGCATTCACATGCTGAGTCAAAGCAAACAGCTTCACAGCTGTGTGCTTGCCAGAGCTGCAGAAAGCCCTTATTAGTCTCCAAATGGGGACACAAGGCAGCAGGAAGCTGCTGCATCTGGCTGGTTCACCAGGAACAGCTCAGCAGGCTTTTAACACCAGCATTCATATGGCAGCAGTCATCTCTGGCGTTCAGGTGAACTGGGACGGTGTGACTTCTCCACTTGCCCTCAGTCCTGCCTCTTCTCTATCCCCACCCAAGCAGGGTGGGTCCCATTTACTGTTTATACTTCCTTCTTTATACTTCCACATTTATGTGAACAGTCTGATCATCCACGTGGTGGATGTGCACTGGTAGCCAGGCTTGGTGGCATGTGTCTGTAGTCCCAGCTACTGGGAGGCTGAGGCAGGAGGATTGTTTGAGGGGACTGTAGTGTCCTATGATCCTATGATCATGCCCACAAAGAGCCACTCCACTCCAGCCTGGGCAACATAGCAATTTGCCATCTCTTAAAAACATTTTTTAAAGGGGGTGTGCACTGAAGTCAGAATGCTTGCCTTAAAATATCTGGACATCATCTCTCTAAATCTTTCCTTTATTTGTCTGGAAAATGGATGAGGTAACATTATCCTTCTTGAGATGGCTGATCAATTCTGAATTCTTATTTCCCAAAAGCTTCCAGATCTTCATTCAGTTATTCTGCAGCACTGAATATTTAACTCACTATCCTGAGTCAGTGAGGACCTTACAAATGTCCACTCTCCACTTCCTGTGGCACTGAACCAGAACTTTCAATCTGGCCTTTAGCCTGTTACCCTATTTTCCTCTTTGCTTTAACCTACCTCCTTCTATATGGATTCTGTTGCTGTCCCTACTTCATGTCTTCTGATGCTGCCCTCACGGTGTCCCTAAAAGACACAGCATCTTCCCTCACCAGGCAGATGTCTTCAGAGACACAGGCTGGGTGAGCCAACTTCCACTTTCTCCACTGTCTGCCACCCTGAGTTGCTTTTTGGGCAGGTGTGGGGCTGAGGAGCTGTCAAGATTCATAACTGCACCATCATGACCAAGGCAGAACTCAGGGAGACAAATGTGGTATGGAGGTCGGTCACCAAAAAACCCTCTCAGGTTCATGCAAGTGCAGGGAGCAATTAAGGGCACCTCTGCCTATGAGCTGTTGACAGAAATGAGGTTGTTTCTTATAGCACTCACAATTTTTATCTGTCTTGGGCACAGAAGGAAAACCATGTCAGCATCTAAAAACAATGCAAGGTCTAACCTATAAATCTCTGTCCTCAGGGTGTCAGCCTCAGAGCAACCAGCTCTAGCACAAGAGGCCATAAATCAGGCAGAGAGAAGAGATTCTTTCTTTTTTTTTTTCTTCGAGATGGAGTCTCTCTCTGTCATCTGGGCTGGAGGGTAGTGGGGAGATCTTAGCTCACTGCAACCTCTGCCTCCAAGGTTCAAGCGATTCTCCTGCCTCAGCCTCCCGAGAAGCTGGCTCTACAGGTGTGCACCACCATACCCAGCTAAATTTTGTATTCTTAGTGAAGACGGGGTTTCACCATGTTGGCCAGGCTGCTCTCGAACTCCTGACCTCAAGCGATCCACCCTCCTCGACCTTCCAAAGTGCTGGAATTACAGGCATGAGCCACCCACTGAGCTGGATCAGGCACAGAGAAGACATTCTTTCAAATGACAACCAAACTTCTCAATCTGAAAATCTAGACAGCACTAACCAGGACAGTATGTTTGTCACCTTCTTCTTTAAACCTTGGGTTAGCAGCACAGGCTTCAAGTGATTTTCAAGTTCACTCAAACTATGCCTTTCAGTGCTGAAGAGGTACTATAATGCCTCCTGATGGTAGGGTGGGATGAATCCACAGGTAGCATCACAGTAACACTGCTGTTAGGACAACCTTGGCAACAGCTCCAGACACACAGACCCACACACTCTCCTTGCACCTCTCTTACCCGTGTCAACCATCTGGGGTGGGGGACAATGTGAAAGAAGATCACCCACACAACTGCAGCATCTCAGGTAGTGTCACTGACTGCTCTTCAGCTATTCACCAGCTCTCACACTTGGGAAGCTTACATTTCGGATTTTGTATATGTGTCTTTTTAGCAATTTTCTAGAACTGAAATCAGAACAAAAAATTTTAAGATTTCATTCCTGTTACTCTACTGGGCAGGATGCACTGTCTGTTTGTCTTCTGTACAGTACATACTTCCTTTCCCTCCCCTGTGCAGCCCACACATTTTGTTTCTCCTCTGTTGCAGACACACTTCCTGTTTCTCCCCTGTGCTGGACACACTTCCTGTGTGTACCCTAGTCATGACACTCCTCCTTTTACTCCCCTGTGCAGCACACACTTTCTGTTCCTCCACTGTGCAGAACACACTTCCTGTTACTCCTCTGGGCAGGATGCACTTCCTGTTCCTCTTCTGTGCAGGTTGATTAATTCCGAATTTTTATTTCCCAAATGCTTTTTTCCCAAATGCATCCAATTATTGGATGAAGATCTTCCTGTTCCTCCACTGTGTAGCATACATTCTACTCCTCTTCTGTGCAGGACATACTTCCTGTTTCTCCTCTATGCAGGACACACTTTCAGTGTCACCCTGTGAGTAATATAATTCCGATTTCTCCCCTATGCAGCACACACTTTCTGTTCCTTCACTGCACAGGAAACACCTCCTGTTTCTCCTCAGTTAATGACACAACTTCCTGTGTTGCCCTTGTGGGGACACGATTTCTGTTCCTCTGTGCAGGACAATCTTCTTGTTTGTCTCCTGTTAAAGACATACTTCCTGCTTCTTCCATGTGCCCCACACACTTCCTGTTTCTCCCCTTTGTAGGACACACTTCCTGTGTCTTCCCAGTGGGGCCACCATGCTGCACAGAGGAGAAAGAGGAAGTGTGTCCCTCACAGGGGAGACAAAGGAAGTGTCTATTGCAGAAGGGAGAAACAGGAAGTGTGTCTTGTACAGAAGAGGAACAGAAAGTGTGTCACACAAGGGAGAAACCAAAAGTGTGGCACCAAAAGGGGCATGATAAAAAATAATGGGACATTTCATTTTGATTAGAGATTCATAGGTAATATTGAAGTTGTGTATCTTTGAAAAATTTTTGACATTCGCATCTGCTCTCCACTAATTATTTGTTTATATTGCTTGCATGCTGATTGGATTGCTTGTCTTTATTATCTTTAATCAGTTATAGTAATCTTTAGTATAAGGGTATGTCAAACCTCTATCCATAATGTGTTACATTTATATTTCACTAGGCACTCATGATTTTTACTCTATGAAAGTGTTTCTTGACATATAGAATATTTAAATATTTTTTGAAATAGAACATTTTAGCATTTGCAAAATCAATTATAGTCATCCCTCAGTATCCATGGCCATTGGGCCATAGAATTCCCCTTGCCTCCTGCCAATACCAAAATTCACAGGTGCTCAAGTCCCTGATATAAAATGATGTAGCATTTGCTTATAATCTATACAAATCTTCCTATATAGTTTATCTCCTCTCTAGATTACTTATAATACCTAATACAATGCAAATGCTATGCAAATAGAGCTTCTACTGTATTGTTTAGGGAATAATGATAGGACAAAAAATGTCTGTATATGTTCAGTACAGATACATTCATTATTTTTTTTTCTGAATGTTTTTGATCCATGGATGATTGAATCCAAGGATGTGAAACCCATGTATACAGAGGGCCAACTGCATATCAATAATGTTTGCTACATGTTTTCAGCATTTTTTTTTTCCTAAGGGAGAAAATGTTTTCCTTCTTTCTAGGTAATTAGAATTCTATTATTAGAGAGGTCATATATGTTTCATATACATTTTAACTTTTTAAGATTTTATATTTTCTGCATTTTAATTTTGTATAGCTCGCTATCTTTGGGACTAGCTTAAAAGTTGTCTCATTTGTAAAAAACCATCACCATTTTTAAAATACTAGTACCATTTATAAAATAAATAAGTTTTTCCTATGGAACTAGCATATGATATTTTCCACACTCCAAGTTTCTATAAATATTTAGCATTATTTGTGGAATTTCTTCTATTCCACAAGACCATCTTATCTGTGGCAATACTTAAGTACAGGAATTATCATAGCTTTGTAGATGTTTACTACTCCTTTCCAGATTTTTTTGACTTCATTCCAGTGTTTTTTTCTGCCATGTAAATTTAATTTATTTCTATCTCCTCTGCCTTAGAAACGTACTCGTACATAGCTCACTAGTGAGAATACCTGAAATTATTTTTTTGAATTAAGATATAAATTTGGGGTAGGTTTATATTTTATAAAAGTAAGTCTTGACTAACTTTGACCATCAATGACTGTAGAATTATCATAGAATCAATGACCATAAAATTTTCCTCTGCTAAGGAAATCCTATTTATGTGCATCAATAAAATTCAATATTATTTCCAGTTACCTGGATGGCCAACAAAGCTGTACATTCATTTCTGTCTTTGGAGAATCACCTGATTCATTTCTAATCAGTACAATTCTATTCAATGGACATTTATTAAAGATCTGCAATTTTCTTAACACCACACTAGGTAGCACTTGAATAAATGTTTCTCATAAAAATATGATGGCATGCAATGCTACATAATATAGAAATAAACTCTGAGAGGAGAATTACGCAAATAGGTTTTGGAAAAGGAAGACATAAGATGGGCCAAGACATATGAGTAAAGCTAGAGTAAAATGTGTGTCATTTTTTGTTCAATATTTGGGTTTTTTGGATGCTAATATTAACTTTAGTCTTTCTCTACATTTCAATGTATACAATCATATATGTATTTGTTACTATTTATGCCTGTTTTACACTCCTGTTCCTATTAAACCAGCATGGCACATGGGCCACATGCAGCCAACCACAGCCTCTTTTGTAAATAAAGTTTTATTGGAACACAGCTATGCCCATTCATTTACATGTGGTTTATTGCTGTTTTCACAGAAGGAAAGAGTTGAGCGTTTGTGTCAGAGACTAAACCATAAAAACCTAAAATCTTTGGTATCTGTTGTTTTTAATGAAAAATAATTGTGCAAATCTCTGCATTAGATTACAGGGTTGGGAGCTGGAAACTGCAGTGACTTCTCAGAGTGTAGGTTGTAGCCGGAGGCCACTACTGATTTCACTGAATTCAGTAAGATAACCTCATGTTCTCCTGCTTTTGATTACTCATAGTGTCTGATTTTCATCTAGTTGAATCTTTACCTCTATAGCTTGGAAAAATCTTAAGTCATTATCAAAGGCATACTTGCACATATTTGCACATTGGAAGAAAAAGTATCAATCTTCTTTGGAGTCTGAGTCATAGCTGTATTCCTGCAAGAAGAACTCATTATATTTATATTAATCATACTCCACAATTTTTCAATATAGAATCCATCTAAATTTCATCTTTGATTGCCTGGAAACCAAGATGTTCCTTTTTCCCATCTCTTTTCCCTGTGTACAATACCGTAAAAGACAGTGCTGGGTTGATAATTCAGCTCCACTTGTAACCCACTGTATGCAATTGGACAAGTTGAATAACCTTAAAAAGATGCAATGTTCAGAAATATCCCCCAACTCACAAGGTTGTTGCAAGAATTAAGAGTCCAAACGATTATGAACTTGGAGTCCACAACATAGAGAAAGATTAAAAGGACTGTCTGTCTCACTTTCTCAGCAAGCTTTCCCCAAAGCTGAGAGAGGAGGAACCCTAGTCTTATTCAGTAAAGATCAGATAAGTGGTTTCTCTAATAACACTTATGTGTGGTCATTCACGAGTAAATTAAGGACTGTTCTTTTGTCTTCCTTTGACCGAATTTCTTTTCAAGGAGTTAAATGGCTATCTCTATGTAGATATCTGAAATCCATTTATAAATTGTTACTGAGTCCACTAGAGAAAGCTGCATAGAGTGACTGAGTTCAGTAAATAAGAGTTTGAAAACTAATCATGTTTCTGTCGAAGGCCAACACAAAGGTAATAAACTTTCAAGCAGAAGGTCTATAACAGATTATCATGGAACCAATGAGCCATCATTTTGCCAGCGTCAGAGGTGAAGGCAATGTTTTCACCACTTATTTAAGCATCAGTTGGTCACTGATAGAAACCAGAAGCCAATTAGAATGACTCAGAGATGAAGTACATCAAAACTATCCTGGTTTCTTGACCGATTCTTCATTTTTATCATATCCTTGGGTGAGTTCCATAAAGTATGAATTTCCCTTGGCTTCATAAGCAAACTCCAGATTCAAACAGAATTTAGAGCAATAGCACTACATGATATATGAAACCAACTAAACCACTTGGTTGAAGTATAGTATCCCCATAACAACATTTAACTACATTCACTCAGTAAACTTACCACAAAATACTGAACAGTAAAGTCCAAAAGTAATCATTGCTTCTGTATTTTACTATAGACAAGCCAATGATTCTATAAGATAAATTGATTGCAGGATAGGTAAAAGAAAAATCAAAGATAGAAAATATTCTTATCTTTCTTAGTCAATAGAAAATATTATTGTAAAATGCATCTAAACAGGATGACCCTTAAAATCTAGTAAGTGCAGCCTTTATTTTGTTCTTCTTAGGAAAAAAAAACACATCAAAAAAATCTATATTATTGACTCCTTAGAATAAACTTAAAGCAAATACTTAACTGATTTTTAAAAATAAATTTCGCAGTTTCGATGCTTTAGACATTTTAAGACAACTGTAATATGTAATGTAATTGCAGAACAAAAACTTGTAAAATCCTAGACCCTATGATATAAGCTTACTGAGTTAGGGATTTATCTTTTTCATTTTTGTGTTTCTTACAACATTTGCAACTGGTTCACTCTCTATGAAGCACTTACCTTACTAAGTGATTTTAAAAAGAGTTCAAATGGAGACAGCAAATTAATTTTAAAAATGCAAAGAGTAAATTATTTTTAAAAATGCAAAGCTTAGCCAGGTAATATTTTAAATGATGCAAACAACATTTTGGTTTATATTAATTTAAAGACAGGGATTTTCATCATTCAATCGGCTATACTGTTCTGGATGTGGACATACATATTTATATGTATATCCATATTTAAACTTTACATATAATACATACATGAGCGTCCATACACAATCATGCACAAGTCTTTTCCTATAAGAGAGGTAAATGATGATCCATGAAGTTTTATGCAAAAATTACAACAATGTTTAACAAAGAAGAAAAATTTTGCTTAGTTGTACGGATTGCAGGAAAAGAGAAGAACGAGACATTTAGGAAAGAGAAAAGCTTGTGTGTTTGCAGAAAGCCACAGTAAATTTCACATGACTACACACTATGCATTTTGCCAATGAAATCAAGCTCTCATAGACGATTCCTCTCTACTGGAGGGTTCCCTCCCAGCAGTGCCAGGTGATAGTAATAATTTCTATATTCATTTACTTCATATTACACTACATCATTTTCAAAGTGCTTTCACTTGCACTATGAAAATATTTATAATTTCTAAAACAATGAGAGATGTCAAATTACCTTTTTCAGATTACAAATGTTAGGTGTTGGACGAAAGACCCAAATGCAATATATCCAACCTAAGGACTTCATGTTCCCACTGGATTAGACTTATCATCTTGGTCCACTTGCATTGATATAAGCAGTGATCTTTAACTCATTGAGTCTGAAAACATCTATTTTATTTTTTTAATATAATTACAACTTTCATTTTTGATTCAGCAGATACACGTGCAAGTTCATTACATGTGTATATTGCATGATGTTGAGGTTGGGGTATGAATGATCCTGTCATCCAGGTACTGAGCATAGTACCAACAGGTAGATTTTCAGCCCTTACCTTCCTTCTGCCTTTCCCCCTTTAGTAGTCCCCAGTGTCTATTGTTCCCAAATTTATGTCCATGTATACTGAATATTTAGTTTCTACTTAGAAGTGAGAATGTGTGACATTTGGTTTTCCATTTCTGTATTAGTTTCCTTCAGATAATGGCTTCCAACTCCATCCCTGTTGCCACAAAGGACATGATCTTCTTTTTTATGGCTGCATAGTATTTCATGGTGTCTATGTGCCACATTTTTTTTAAATCCAATTCATTACTGATGGGCATCTAGGTTGATTCCACATCTTTGCTATTGTGAACAGTGCTGCGATGAACAACGAGTGCTGGTGTCTTTTGGTAGAATAACTTATTTTCCTTTGGGTATATGCCATGTAATGGAATTGCTCAGTCAACGGTAGCTGTTTTAAGCTCTTTGAGAAATCTTCAAACTATTTTGCACAGTGGCTGAGCTACTTTCCTATCAACAATATACAAACATTCCTCTTTCTTCACAACCTCACCAACACCTGTTATTTTACTTATTAAAAAAATAATTTTAAAAATTGATTTCTTTTTAAGAGATAGGGTCTTGTGTTGTCATCTAGGTTGGAAGGTTGTCGTGGGAAAGAATCACTGGTTGAGCTCACTGCAATTTAAACTCCTGAGCTCAAGTGATCCTCCCATCTTTGCCTCCCAAGCAACTGGCACCGCAAGCATGCACCACCACATCTGGCTATTTTTAAAATTTTTCTCACAGATGAAGTCACACTATGTTTCTCAGGCTGTTATCAAGTTCCTGGCCTCAATCAATCCTCCTGCCTCAGTCTCCCAAAGTGCTGGGATTACAGGCATGAGCCACTGTGCCCAGCCTAACTTTTTAAATAATAGCCATTTTGGCTGGTGTGAGATGGTATCTCATCGTGGTTTTGATTTGTATTTCTCTTATAATTACTGGTGTTGAGCATTTTTTCATGTTTCTCAGCCACTTGAAAACATATATTTTAAAAATTCTTCCATGTTTCTGCAAATAACATGATTTCACTCTTTTTATTCCTGAATAGTAATCCATTGTGTACATGCACCATATTTTTAATCCATTCATCTGTAGATGGATACCGAGGTTGATTCCATCTGTTGGTTCTTGTGGATAGTGTTGCAGAGAATATGGGAGTACAGGTGTCTTTTTGATACAATAATTTCTTTTCTACAAATATCCTGATATTACACAGTCTATGCATGCATGTAAGAAAATATTACATGTACCCTGTAAATATGTACAAATATTTGTGTCAATAAAAAAACTAAAATAATAAAAAGTAAAAGTAAATCTTTGCAAATGGGTTTCCTTTGTCTTTTTTTTTTCTAATACCCTGTTTACAGACAAAGACGTCTTACCAGATTTCCTTCTAGTTTATCACTCATGCTACATCCCTAGCTTATTTCAACCTTGTGAAAATCTGCCTGTCTGTGCCAGAATTTTACTATCACAATTTCTCCTGTGTAAAACTTTTCCTCACCTGACTCCAGGAAGCTAACAGCTGCACCTGTGAAGAAGGAATCACTCTGCCAAAATATGAGGAAGGATGGGGAGAGAAGAAGGGGCCCACTCAAGAAGACGGGGTTGCAAAGATGTCCTAGGCTACATCAGGGCTCTGCTGAGAAAAGAGACACCATTAATAATTGATGTCAAGAACGAGAGTAAGAAGAAGCAGGGATAGTTAAGCCATCCCTTGCCTATCATTCAACTACTATAAGACTGTCCTTAAGTTCCAGATCAACTGTGCTTCCTTTATATTCTCTGCTCACTTCCTTTCCTACTTTTTTTCTTTTTGCTTTTATTCTTTATTTTATGTTCAGGGGTATACGTTTAGGTTTGTTATATAAGTAAATTGTGTGTCATGTGGCTTTGGTGTAGATTATTTTGTCACCCAGGTAATAAGCATAGTAGTACTACCAATAGGTAGTACCTCCTCCCACCCTCCACTCTCAAGTAGGTCCGGATATCTGTTGTTCCCTTCTTTGTGTCCATGTCTTCTCAGTGTTTAGCTCCCACTTGTAAATTAGAACATGTGGTATTTGATTTTCTGTTTCTGTGTTAATTCTCTTAGGATAATAACCTCAAGTTCCATCCACGTTGCTGCAAGGGACATGATCTTGTTCTTTTTTATGACTGTACAATATTCCATGGTATAAAGGTACCACATTTCCTTTGTCTAGTCTACCACTGATGGACATGTAGGTTGATTCCACGTCTTTACTATTGTGAATAGTGCTGCAATGAGCATACAAGTCTTTACGGTAGAAAAAACTATATTCCTTTGGGTATATATCCAATAATGGGATTTCTGGGTAGAATGAAACTTCGTTTTAAGTTCTTTGAGGAATCACCACGCTGCCTTCCACAGTGGCTGAACTAATTAGCATTCTCACCAGCTGTGCATAAACGTTCCCTTTTCTCCACTGCCTTGCCAGCATCTGATGTTTTTTGACTTTTTAATAACAGTCATTCTGATTGGTGTGAGATGGTATCTCACTGTAGTTTTGATTGGCACTTCTCTAATGAATAGTGATGTTAAGCATTTGTTCAAATGCTCATTGGTCATGTGTATGTCGTCTTTTGAAAAGCATCATCGCAGTTTCTTTTCTCCACCTTCAAATTATGAATCTTTTTTATGAACAACATAGTACAGTTTTCTCTTTGCTCTGAAATCCACAGGGAAGTATGATGACAGAGGAGAGAGAGGCATTATTCTGTCATATTATCTTAAAATACCAACACAAATACACATAAGGCTTAACATAATGGATTGTATGCTATGTACCAGATGCTGTAGCATTGGGATTGCATTGTGCCATCAAAACTTCATTTTGGAGACTAAGAAGCTGAGTGTTTCAGAAAAATTAAACAACAGACCCAAGTTCACTCAACAACTATAGGTAAGAAGAACAATACAAATTTGCTTAACCACATGGTAACATCTCTTTTTTTAGAGATCATTGTACCACTGCCAAAGCATAATGTTCAAACAGCGAAAAACCTATCATGGAAATACATGAATAATTTATGCTATATTTTTACCCAATACATTAACAAAGGGTATCAGTCAGGGTTCTCCAGAGAAACAGAACCAATAGGATCTATGTCTATATGAAAGGGAATCTATCAGGAAGAAATGATGACAAAGTGAAGTCCCACAATAGGCTGTCTACAAGCTGGGGAAGAGAGAAACTGGTAGTGGCTCAGTCCATGTCCAAAAGCCTCAAAAGTAGGGAGTCAGATGTGTGAGGGCAGGAAGCAGCCAGCATGGGAGAAAGATGGAAGCCAGAAGACCCAGCAAGCCAGCTTCTCCCACCTTCTTTTGCCTGCTTTCTCTAGCCACGTTGGCAGACAGCCTATTGGATGGTGCACACCCACATTGAGGGTGGGTCTTCGTTTCCCAGTACACTGACTCAAATGTTAATCTTGTTTGCCAACTCCCTCACAGACACACCCAAGAACAATACTTTGCATCCTTCAATCCAATCAAGTTGACACTTAATATTGACCATGACACCAGGCACATATCAAAATGACATACTTGACTTAAGTGAGCCTTTGAGATACAGATACTTACATAAAATGAGAGAAAACATGCAGAAAGTATTTGGGTAAATTCTATCCAGAACTAGTTAAAGCTTCAAGGAGCAATACAACTATAACCTTCGAGGTCATTTTATTTTCCAACCTGTCACTAACCATTTGCAACTTATTAGACTTCTGCAAGTTAATGTGTGACTTCTCGTAGTCTAAGCTTTCATTCATAATTAGTGATTCAAATAAAATTACCTTAATTTTAATAATTAAAAACAAAATCGGTGGCCCCAATAAATCAATGTTCTATACATCACTGAGGACATATGCAGTCATTCTTTGGACCCATTTCCATGTTAGGAATTTTTTTTTCTATATAACTACATCTTTATGATATTGAGTCACAAGAGGGTGAGAGTAAATTTCAGCATACCTTAAAAGTCACAGTCCTTAGAGTCAGAGTATTGAGAACCTCATAGTTTTTTGATATTCTTTATTGGAGTAAAACAGACCACTCACCTATAAGTACATAATTTAGGGGGTTTTGGGATAGATATTTGGAATATTCTTGACTGAGTGGTTGCAATGAAATTATACTCAAATGAACAATGTGAATTTAACACTCCAAAAATCTAAATACATTGTAAAGTGCAACTTAAGTATCCACTTACCCTATTTTGGGGAAGATGTCCTTTTTTCAAACCTATGATCTACTGCTGGTAGTTAAACCAGTTAGATTGACATCACTTCCTTTTAACATTCAGTCACGGTCAGCTTCATACATTCGTAAGTTGAATCATGACAGTCACTATTTTGTTTGTGATTCTTGGCAGCACCTGGAGATAACATAAGTACTCCAACTGTAAGTCCCGATATGTAGAAAATGACCATTAAATATAATCCTGTTGTTTCATACTTTTCAAAAAACCTGTTGAAACAAAACACATCAAGCATTAAAGCTTATAGAAAATAATATTTCTTGAAAGAGCTGTGTTTTGAAGATGGAGCAATCATGCTGATAATAGAAACAGCTAATTAAAAATGTGGCCAATAGTGAAATGGTTTTATCATGATTCATTGAATTCTTACTCACTATTGAAAAGGGAGACATCAGCCTGGGCAACATACTGAGACACCTTCTTCGCACACACAAAAACTAGCAGGCTGTGGTGCCATGCACCTGTAGCCCCAGCTACTTGTGAGGCTGAGGCTGGAGGATCACTTGAGCCGAGGAATTTAAGGCTGCAGTGAGCTATGATTGCACCACTGCACTCCAGCCTGGACAACAGAGTAACTCACTGTCTCGTTCAAGAAATAAAGGAAAAAAAAGGAAAAAGAGGGACATCCATTTATTATCATTTGTAATATAAATTATTAATTTAATTCTTCATTAAAATTGTAATATGTGTATAATTTATAAGTATTAAAATTATTAATATATTATACATAATATGTTATCACATAATAAATAAATTATCACATAATAAGTAAATACATCACATAAAATGGACTTACATTATTTTGGAACTGTGGTGATCTCATAATTCGATCAAAGTTCTATGGATGTATAACAGCCCTATGAAATTAAGAGACCATTTCTATGTTTTGTGGTTTATTAATTACAGCCATGAAAATTATGTACTAATTTCTTCACTCTACCCCTCAATATCAAGTTGTAGAACTGGGATTATATTGGTTAATATCCATGGTAGGCCATGGTGTTGAGCAATTTTCCAGAATCATTGGGCTGAATCCTCATTTAATAAATCAATTGGCATACCCTCCCCATTTTACAGATGGAAGACTGAGGCATAAAAGATTAAGTAATGGCTCAGAGACACATGGACAGTTAATGGTGGAAGTGACGCATGCAGGAAGTCTGACTCCAAAAGTGACAAATAACTAAACAAAATGAGACTCAAGGAGCTTTGAGGCTGATAGAGCAGACAGGGATTTGAAATGCAGCAAGCTGATGAAAGTAAAAGGAAGTTAGCAGGAGGCATCTGAAATGCAGGGTGCTGTGGGTAAGGAAAAGAGAGTGGGCAGAGTGAACTGGTCTGGGTTGGCTGAGCAGGCACCGAAAGGATGAATGGGAGCCACCGCGAGTAGCAAAGGGCTAGGGGATGCACAAGAAATGTTAGAGAACCCAAAAGAAAGCTGATACAAAAGGAAAGTAGCTGCAGAGAAACAAAGATCCCTGTAGTCATCACAGAGCTTCTCATGTTCTATTCAGGCTAGGGCTCTCTTTCTTAGGATGAGTTTAAGCTGGAAGCAGTTGGTGGCAATTTGCATTTGATTAAGTCCCTCCTGGTCCAAGAGTGGAGTTTGCTTTATAGTTGGCAACAGACATACAAAGACTGTTTCAGAAAATAATGCCCAGCTGCAGGAGACACACCATGAAGTGAACCCCAGGAATGAGCCAATGCACATTGTTTTCAGTGATTAAATCCTGTCCATTTTTAACCTCAGACATTAAGACTATATTGCTCCTGGACTTGATTTAAACTCTAAAAGCAGGCCGGGCACAGTGGCTCATGCCTGTAATCTCAGCACTTTGGGAGGCCAAGGTGGGCAGATCACGAGGTCAGGAGTTCGACACCAGCCTGGCCAACATGGTGAAACCACGACTCTACTAAAAATACAAAAATTAGCCGGGCGCAGTGGCAGGTGCCTGTAATCTCAGCTACTCAGGAGGCTGAGGCAGGAGAATTGCTTGAACCAGGAGGTAGAGGTTGCAGTGAGCAGAGATCGAGCCACTGTACTCCAGCCTGGGCAACAGAGTGAGAGTCCATCTCAAAAAAAAATAAAAATAAAATAACTCTAAAAGCAGGTGGAGAGAAACGAAAAAGTGACAAGATATTTTTTAAATGACAGACCTTCCTTGCAGAAACATGTGTTTACCAAGCAGTAGTAAATATCCTGCTTTGCCATGTCAAAGGGTGAGTTCTCAGTGGAGTGTCTATTGCTCATAAAGCTGTTTGTGCCTCAGGACTGGCCAGAGGCAAGACTCAAGTGTCTGTGACAGCTGTCTATGGGCTGGACATTGATGTTACCAGGGTACCATTACAGGAGATGAACCTTTCTATGGAATAGAGCACATGTGAGCACACACTTTAATCATCTGCAAAGATGCAAAACTCTAGTAAGCAAAGAAAGGTTGTGAGGCTATACAAGGAATTCTCAAACACCTTTATGTTGACTTTCGAGGTAAGCAAAACCAAACAAAGTACCATCTTTCATATTTGATACTCTTCTAGATGTAAGAGCAAAAGTGAAACTGAAAGTTTTCAGCCACAAAAAAGATTGACACTTTCCCTGAGGCTGTTTCTTTTTTTCTTTTTTAAACATATAATATCTATGCCAAATATTTTGTTCTCGTAGTCTCTGTCTCTTGCTCTAAGTATCTGATCTTTCGTCTTGCTGGTAACTTGTTGGGGAAACCTTTTCTCTTTAGTTCATTCTCAGCCACCTCCCAAAGTCAATCTACTCTAGATATAACACCTTCTGTAAGTCCTTGGCAATAGAGACATTAGATTGAGCTTTAGTTCACTTTGTTTCCTTTTACCTTTGGAAATTGTCCCAAATTTCAACTTTCTTTTGACCTCCCATCCAGACCTGCTTATAATAAAAAAACAGACACCTCTCTACCTCTAGGGATGTGGAGGCAGGCATGGGAGATAAAGAGACTTTTTCTTCCTCTCCTTCCATCTTAAAATGTCCTGCCCACTTATTACCTCAGCCCTTGCCTTCTGTCAAGAAGAATGCCATTCAATCAGCTCTCTCTGAAGACACCCTGAAAACTTAGGCTCAGAGACATGTCTGCTCTGCAGATTGTTTTAGTGGGTCCTGAATTTGTGTTCTCTAGACAGTGAATACAGAGAGAAAGAACAAAGCTGACACATAAGCCATTTCATTCACAAAACCCAATTGTCACTTGCCCTCCCAGGAAATGCCATGCCTTCTAAACATCACCTCCCTCATCTCAGTAAAAGAAAATCCAATTCAACTGTCTTCAATTAAGACATTTCTGTGTTTTCTCTTTCTTCTTCTTTTTTTAGGTATGTGGTCAGGCATGTTCATGAGTTCATGAATATTTTAAACGTTTACTAATCTGAATTGTCCACCAAGACTCAACTTATTAGTCACTGTTGTATACCTAGGGGAAAATGTTAGGTGAAGTCCCTTAAGGGATCTGGAAATATACACTTCATATAGTAACATATAAGGCAGCCTTTCAAAGGAAGTAAGTATGCCCAAATGGTATAAGCCCTTGAGTGTAACTGAAAATCTCTACCACACTCAGGAAGTAAAAGTATCATTTTATTATAAAGTAAAATTAACTACAGGACTTCACCATAAATTCATTATCAACAAAAATTATATAACTGATTTTGTTCTTTCTGACTTGTTCTTATTTATTTGTTTATTTAATTATTTATTATATATTGATGTATTTTTTTATTTTAGATTCAGGGGATACCTGTGCAGGTTTGTTACAAGAGGATGCTGCATGATGCTGAGATTTAGCCTTCTGTGGACCACATCACCCAAATAATGAACATGGTACCCCACAGAAAAATTTTCAGTCCTTGTCCCCACTTCCAATAGGATATTTTTCAGTCCCCAGTGTCTGTTGTTCCCATATTTATATTCTCATGTACCCAATGTTCATCTCCCTCGTAAGTGAGAACATGCAGTATTTGGTTTTCTGTTTCTGTCTTAATTACCTCCGCATTTTTTTGATTTCTTTTCTCTTGAAAATATTTTAGCACCTAAAATTAAATAATAATAATTGAGAGATTTTGCATGAAGTTGCTGAAGCAAGAGATTTGAAAATGCAGACAAATGAATTAGTTATTTTTTCTTTGCTTAGAAAGAAAAGGAAGCAGCCAGAGACTGTTAAGATAGCAGTTGTCATAAAAAGTAACCTTTACTCTTATGCCATGTGTTGTTAGGGTAAAGTTGAGTTTCTAAGCCTGTTACTAAAACAGATCAGAGAGCATCACATAATACTTGGAGGTTTGTTTAAATAGTTATTCTTCAAGGCCTATTTACCTATAAACTGTTATCATACATGTTTATATTAGAAAGCTTCATTTACTAGAATGCTCACTCTAGAAAATTTTCACTATTCATCTAAATTTGGAAGCCATATGTTTCTTGAAGTTGGCAGTTGCTCACCTACCTTGTAAATTCACATTTGAATCGAGTGTTGAAAATGTAACTATTGGCCACTATGCTAAGTACCTGGGTGATGAGATCAGTTGTACCCAAAACCTCAGCATCATGTGACATATTCATGTAACAAACCTGGGGTAATACATGTACCCCCTGAATCTAAAACAAAAGTTGAAAAAAATTGGAAAAACTGATGTAGATAGTTTGATTATTAACCTCTTCTTCCATAAATGAGTTACTTATGCAGCCATCTGTCAAAATCCTATTATGCCTTCTCTTCAATTATATATCACCTCCTGTATATTTGTATAATAATATCATAACTAAAACCTCACCAAATATGTTGTTGACAACATATTTTACATCTTCAATGTACAACTATATTGAGGTTTGTTCTCTGAGCACATTTATAACCTGATGTTTTGCCAAGATAAAAGCCAATCAGAAGATTTAAATCTCTTTGATTTTTGCCCTTGAAATCCATATTGGTGGCCCATATGATTCCACTGCTTACAATGTTGGAAAGTCAGCTACCCCCTCCACCTTCATAAGATTGCCCGAAAAGCCCCAGATAGCTGGATTCACAAGTTTCAAGTTCTTTGAGGAATCCTGGACTCCAGAAGCTTTAGACACCTTTTAGATGGAGTTTTCACTCAATGTGGGATGACACATGTTGAAGGTCAAACCAACTTAGCATTTCTCTGAATCACACAGGGAAGAAGATTTCTAAACTCTGATGAAAGCTTTCTCCATTCCTGCCTTGAGTTCCTCTTCTCAGATATTCACAGTAAGTTTCCCATCTCCATTCAGGTTTCTTAGTTCATTAAAACCCAAACTCCATCATGACATTCGTCTAAATGTTTGCATGATCATTTAAGTTAAGCCTCAGGAATTACAACTGGGGTAACATTGGCTGGAAGAAAGGAAATGGGAGTTCTAGAACGTCAGCTAGTGCTGAATTCAATTGTTAAACCAATGGTGTCTCCTTATACTATCTACTTAAACATTTTATGATGAAATATTTTTATTTGTGATAACACAAATTCCCTAATGAAGAAGGGCTAGTGCATCCCAATTACTGTCCCAAACAGTAATTATGCTTGTTGGGTTGGGTATAAATGTTTTTTTCCAAGCACCATCTAAGTAGAAATCACACTGAACCCACTATATTTTTCAGATATATAACTGAGGCACAATCAACTACAAGGGTGTTTAAAGTCTGCATTTCAATACATTTTGACACTTCACAACTATCAAGAAAATAAGCATATCCATTAATTCCCCAAATTTTCTCATGTCCCCTTGAAAATTTTCCCTCTCCCGTTTCCTTCTCCAAACACGGGCAACACTGATGTGCTTCCTGTCACTACAGATTTTACTTTCTAGAATTTTGCATAAATGCCATGATGTGTTATGCATTCTTTTTTATTTTCTGGTGTTACTCAATGAAATTATTTTGAGGTTCATCATTGTTGTTTTAGGTATCAGTAGTTTATTCTTTTTAATTTCTGGATCGTATTTCACTGTATGTGTACATGAAAATGTGTTTATCCATTCAACTCTTGATGAAGGTTCAGGTCGTCTCCAGGTTTTTGCTAATAAAAATAAAGCTGTTATTTACATTTGTATACATGCCTTTTTTTGGATAAATGCTTCTATATATTTTGGATAAATACCCATGACTAGAATATCTGAATTATAAAACAAGTATATCATTAACTTTTAAAGCAGCAGTCTCCAACCTTTTTGGCACCAGGGACTGGTTTTGTGGAAGAGAATTTTTCCATGGACTGGGGTAGGGGGAGGAGGGGGATGGTTTCAGAAGGATTCAAGCACATTACATTGATATTGCACTTTATTTCTATTATTATTACATTGTAATATACAATGAAAGAACCATACAATTCACTATAATGTAGAATCAGTGGGAGCCCTGAGCTTGCTTCCCTGCAACTAGATGGTCCCATCTGGGGGTGATGGGAGACAGTGACAGATCATCAGGAATTAGACTCTCATGAGGAGCATGCAACCTAGATCCTTCACAGGTACAGTTCACAATAAGGTTCATGCTCCTATGAGACTCTAATGCTGCTGCTGATCTGACAGGAGGTGGAGCTCAAGCAGTTGTGAGTGATGGGGAGTGGCTGTGAATACAGATGAAGCTTCGCTCATTCACTGGCCACTCACCGGCTGTGTGGCTGAGTTCCTAACAGGCCAAGGACTGGTACTGGCCAGGGGATTGAGGACCCCTGTTTTAAAGAAACTGAAATAGTTTTCCAAAGTTGTTTCACTGTTTTACATTCTTATCAAGGATGTGTGAGTGTTCGAATTCCTCCACATCTTCACAAGCTTGCTATAATCAGACTTTAAAAAAAAAAAAACGTAAAATATATGTATAGTGATATTTCATGTGGTTTTAATGGAATTTCCTTAATGACTATGATGTTCAAAATCTTTTCTTGTGCTTATTTTCCATTAGCATAACTTTTCTGTGTCTGCTGAAATGCTTTGATCAACTTTTAATTGGGTTGCTTATTTTCTTATTATTTTTCTAGAGTTATTTATGTATTCTGTATAAAAATTTTTCATCACACGTAATTTTCCTGTATTTTCTCAACCTCTGGCATGTGCTTTCATTGTCTTAACAGTGTCTTCCAGAAAAAACAGATATTTTTCACTTTGTTGAAATCCAATGATCAATTTTGCTAGATGGAGTGTTCTACAAATGTCTACTTGCAAGTGAGTTTCTTGGAGGCAGCATAGAGTTGGGTCTTGTATATTTTATTCAATATGACCATCTCTGAATTTCAATTTGCATGTTTGGTTCATTTACATTTAATGTGACTATTGATATGATTGTGTTTAAAACTGCCATCTTGTTATTTATTTTTTATTTGTCCCATCTGTTCATGGTTTATTTTCTCTCTCTTTTTTTTGCCTTCTTTTGGATTGAGTATTTTTATTTTGTTCTGTTTTGTTTTGTTTGTAGAAAGTGATTTATTTAAAGAGATAGAGAAACAGGAGAAGGAGAGAGAAAGAAACAGCTAACCCTCACACTGAGTGAGAGAATCCAGAAAGATGGAATCTAGGAGACGAAAGCAGCTTCCACACTGAGTGGAAGGGAATAGAGAGAGAGATGGAGTTTAGAAAGGGAAGACAGGCTTCCACGAGAGAGTGTGTAAGGGGACTCCAGAGGGGAAATCCAGGATAGAGAAACACAGCTTCCAAGAAGGGTTCATGGAAGGGGATTGGATTGGGTATTTTTATGAATCCATTCTGATTAATTGTGTTGGTTTATTAGTTTTAATTATTTGCTGTGTTACTATTGCGACTGCTTTAGAGTTTAGGGCACACTTTTTTTTTAATCTTATCATAGTCTAGTTTCAAATGATATCATACTACTTCACTTATAGTATCAGAAGCTCAAAACAGTGTTTCCAATTATTACCTTCTGCTCTTTGTGCAACCACTGTCATCCAATCTGTTTAGTTATGTAGTTGTACCTTGAGGTAGTGGTGGTGGAATAAATTCATCTCATTACTCCTTCATGGAAAAAATGAAAGTCCACATTCTAATTTTTATTTTATATTTGTTTTATTCTGTTTGAGGAATGGCATGAGGGGCTATTAAGGTATTATCTTTTTATGGTCTTCTACTCATAGTATCTGGAAAGGTATGGAAAGAAATATTATCAGATATAATAATAAACCGGAGATTTTCTTGGACAAGGTATTTTGCATTTTTCTTATTTTGTATCTTGATGTATGTAAAAGAAAGTTCCACATAAACTAGTGATAACTTTTATTCACCAAACATCCATAAACATAAAAGAAAATGGGAAATATATATTATGTTATGTCAGCATTCTTTATCAGCACCCCTTTTAATGAATATAATTATTTATAATTTTATTTTGTGTATTTGGGATACAAATTTTGCCTGTAACAGATATAGATAAATAGATAGATAGATCATAAATAGACAGATAGATAGATGATAGATAGATGACAGATAGGTAGATAGAAAATTGATTGATAGATTTTTTTTCTAAGAAATAGGTACAAGAATTAATACTAAGGGTTAGAAATTATTATTTCTTTATTTTATTTTCCCTTCTGCCTCAAACAGGCACATACAAAAACTCACCAAAGCAAGCATATATAAAAGAATATGTAAAAGAAAATAAGATCTACACCCTATCATCAAAATTGAAAGAGCTAGAGGAGCAAGGTCAAAAAAATTCAAAAGCTAGCAGGAGACAAGAAATAACTAAGATCAGAGCAGAATTGAAGGAGATAGAGACACAGAAAACCCTTCAAAAAAAATCATTAAAGCCAGGAGCTGGGTTTTTGAAAAGATCCACAAAATAGACAGACCGCTAGCCAAATTAATAAAAAAGAAAAGAGAGAAGAATCAATAGATGCAATAAAAAAATGATAAAGGGGCTATCACCACCGATTCCACAGAAATACAAACTACCATCAGAGATTACTACGAACAACTCTATATGCATAAACCAGTAAACCTGGAAGAAATGGATAAATTCCTGGACACCTGCACCCTCCCAAGCCTAAACCAGGAAGAAGTCAAAACCCTCAATAGACCAATAATAAGGGCTGAAGTTGAGTCAACAATTAATAGCCTACCACCCAAAAAAAGCTCATGTCCAGATGGGTTCACAGCTGAATTCTTCCAGACATACAAACAGGATCTGGTACCACTCCTTCTGAAACTACTTCAAACAATCCAAAGAGAGGGAATCATTCCCAAGTCATTTTATGGGACCAACATCATCCTGATACCAAAACCCAACAGAGACTCAACAAAAAAAGAAAACTTCAGGCCAATATCCATGATAAACACAGATGGAAAATTCTTCAATAAAATACTGGCAAACTGAATGCAACAGCACATCAAAAAGCTTATCCATCATGATCAAGTAGGCTTCATCCTGGGAATGCAAGGCTGGTTCACAAGTCTATAAGCGTAATCCACCACATAAACAGAACTAAAGACAAAAACCGCATGATTATCTCAATTGATGCAGAGAAAGCCTTCCACAAAATTCAACAGCCTTTTATGCTGAAAACTCTGAATAAACTAGGTATCAACAGAACGTGTCTCAAAATAATTAAAGCTATTTACAAGAAA
Organism: Cacajao melanocephalus; assembly: GCA_963573385.1. Lineage (NCBI taxonomy): Eukaryota > Metazoa > Chordata > Mammalia > Primates > Pitheciidae > Cacajao > Cacajao melanocephalus. The sequence goes on from CAUYLG010033673.1 coordinate 82,992, forward strand.
CACACAGCCAATATCATACAGAATAGGCAAAAACGGGAAGCATTCCCTCTGAAATCTGGCACTAGACAAGGATGCCCTCTCTTACCATTCCTATTCAATATCGTATTGGAAGTTCTGGCCAGAGCAATCAGGCAAGAAAAAGAAATAAAGGGTATTCAATTAGGAAAGGAGGAAGTCAAATTGTCTCTATTTGCAGATGACATGAGTGTATATTTAGAAGACCCCATCATCTCAGCCCAAAATCTCCTGAAACTGACAAGCAACTTCAGCAAAGTCTCAGGATACAAAATCAATGTGCAGAAATCACAAGCATTCCTATACACCAATAACAGACTTAAAGAGAGCCAAATCAAGAATGAACTGCCATTCACAATTGCTACAAAGAGAATAAAATACCTAGG
>CAUYLG010033675.1:0-21734 GCA_963573385.1 Cacajao melanocephalus
TCTTTTGCTGTGCAGAAACTCTTGAGTTTAATTGGGTCCCAGTTGTCTATTTTGGCTTTTGTTGCCATTGCTTTTGGTGTTTTAGTCATGAAGTCCTTGCCTATGCCTATGTCCTGAATGGTATTGCCTAGGTTTTCTTCTAGGGTTTTTATGATGTTAGGTCTTATATTTAAATCTTTGATCCATCTAGAGTTAATTTTAGTGTAAGGTGTAAGGAAGGGGTCCAGTTTCAGCTTTCTGCTCATGGCTAGCCAGTTTTCCCAATACCATTTATTAAACAGGGAGTCCTTTCCCCATTGCTTGTTTTTGTCAGGTTTGTCAAAGATCAGATGGTTGTAGATGTGTGGCGTTACTTCCGAGATCTCTGTTCTCTTCAGTTGGTCTATACCTCTGTTTTGGTACCAGTACCATGACGTTTTGCTTACTGTAGCCTTGTAATATAGTTTGAAGCCAGGTAGTGTGATGCCTCCAGCTTTGTTCTTTCGGCTTAGGATTGTCTTGGCTATGCGGGCTCTTTTTGGTTCCATATGAAGTTTAAGGTGGTTTATTCCAGTTCTGTGAAGAAGGTAAATGGTAGCTTGATGGGGATGGCACTGAATCTATAAATTACTTTGGGCAGTATGGCCATTTTCACGATATTGATTCTTCCTAACCATGAGCACAGGATGTTTTTCTGTATGTTTGTGTCCTCTCTTATTTCCTTGAGCAGTGGTTTATAATTCTCCTTGAAGATGTCCTTCAAATCCTTTGTTAGTTGTACTCCTAGGTATTTTATTCTCTTTGTAGCTATTGCAAATGGGAGTTCGCTCATGATTTGGTTCTCTGTTTGTCTTTTATTGGTGTATAGGAATGCTTGAGATTTCTGCACATTGATTTTGTATCCTCAGACTTTGCTGAAGTTGCTTATCAGCTTAAGGAGATTTTGGGCTGAGACAATGGGGTCTTCTAAATATACAATCATGTCATCTGCAAATAGAGATAATTTGTGATTCCTCAAGGATCTGGAAATAGAAATATCATTTGACCCAGCAATCTCATTACTGGGTATATACCCAAAGGATTATAAATTGTTCTATTATAAAGACACATGCACACGTATGTTCAATGTAGCATTGTTTACAATAGCAAAGACCTGGAACCAACCCAAATGCCCATCAATAACAGAATGGACAAAGAAAATGTGGCACATATATGCCATTGAATACTATGCAGCCATAAAAAAGGATGAATTTACATCCTTTGTAAGGACATGAATGAATCTGGAAACCATTCTCAGCAAACTGACACAAAAACAGAAAACCAAACACTGCACTGTTTCACTCACAGGCAGGTGATGAACAATGAGAACACATGGGCACAGGGAGGGGAACATCACACATAGGGGTAAGCAGAGGGCAGGGTAAGGGAGGGACAGTGGGGGACAGGGAGGTTGGAGAGCGCTAACACTGGGAGAAATGCCTGATGTTAGGCAACAGGGGGGATGCAGACAGCAAACCACCATGGCGTGTGTGTACCTATGTAACAATCCTGCAGGATGTGCACATGTACCCCAGAGCTTAAAGTACAATTTTTAAAAAATGGCAAATAGGAAAAAAAAAAAAAGTAGATTAGTAAAGAGTGGAATGTCGGGGAGCAATGGAAGACCCAGTGGAAATGAAAGATTGAGCAATTTGGAAATGAGAGTTAGGGCAGGGGAGAAAAACAACAGAAGCTGACGTTTTTGGGAGGTGATGAACAGTATGGTGCAAACTAGCTATCTTCAAGGACTCAAGGCTGTGAAGAGTAAACTGTCCAGTAACTAGCAAGAAAAAAAAAAGCATAACAGCTACAGTGACCAGCATTAGCCTCAATACTTTACCTATATTTGCAATTTTAAATTTCAAAACAACCCTGAGATAGGCATTATTATCCTAATTTTATAGAGAAAAAAAACTGAATCTATAAAGATGTTAAGTAACAGGCCTAAGGCTCCATAATTCAACTGATAAAACCAACATCACTCATCAATAATTTAGATATTTCAACCTTCATCCAATGGAACTGGGAATACATCCTGCAGGGCTTACTGACAGCAGGCTCTTTGTTTTAGAGTCCTGGTTTTCATTTTACAGATGAGGAAACTAAGGCACAAAGAGGTTGTATGATTTTTCTACTGGGAAATAGAATGCATCAGTGACACAGCTGAGACTAAGATCCAGTTCCTTCACTCCCAATCCATACCACCATGCTGCAGCTAGTAAAAATAAGCATCTAGGAAATTTCACCATAAGACAGAAGATGCTATAAGTGTTACCTCTATTATTAAAACATCATTCCTGTTATTAAAATATTATTCCTTTTCTTTTCGGTTCTCTCACCAAAAATGCTTCTGCTTATTCTTTGGCAATTAATTATCCAGTTTTCCAAAGCTAAGTCAAGCACACTGGTTTCAAAAAAAGAAGGGTGTGGAAGGGATAAATGACATATACTTTGTCTAAAAGAAAAACTAAGCTCTATTTTTTAAATCATTTTAAATTATGGGTAATAAACTAGCTACCTGAACCCCTACCATCTAGTTCCTATGAATCAAGCCAGACCCTATGTACTATTTTAATACTTACTTAGCATCATTCTGAAATGCTTAAATTTTCTAAACTTGCTTTCACTTCTCCAATAGGAGGGATACTGTGAGGCTATCAAACGACTAAAAATTCAAAGATCTTAGTAATGTTGAAAATTCTTCAGCTTTAGAGAAGTCACGTCATCCTTGTCAGTATTTTTTTTCTCTTTATCTCACACTTCAAGTATGGAAAAAGAAAGGGGAGGACTCTGAATTACTTAAGTTAAAGTTTCTATTAAATTTATTTTTTAAATACTTTAAGTAGACATTTATTTACTTATTAAACTATACTTCATCTCAAAATGAGTATTTATAAAAACAAGTCAAGCATCCAGTGAGGATAAAATGTATTGATATTCTTGAGAAAGTAAAAAATGATGTAAGAATATATTAAATACAAACGACATTCATGTTTAAGAAAAATATATTAATATATTGAGGAATAAGTAAACATGTACTTCCTAGTTAAGATAAATGCCAGTAAAGTGAACATATATTTATTTTTATTTATTTATTTTTTCTAGGATGGAGTCTTGCTCTGTCACCCAGGCTTGAGTGCAGTGGTACAATCTTGGCTCACTGTAACCTCCATCTCCCAAGTTCAAGCGATTCTCCTGCCTCAGCCTCCCGAGTAGCTGAGATTACAGGCATGTGCCACCATGCCCAGTTAATATTTGTATTTTTAGTAGAAATGGGGTTTCACCTTGTTGGCCAATCCAGTCTCGAACTTCTGACCTCAAATGATCTGCCCACCTCAGCCTCCCAAAGTGCTGGGATTATAGGCATGAGCCACTGCGCCCAGCCAATTGAATATATTTTTAAACTACTGCTATTTACTTTCCCCATTAAATTCAATCTGTTCTCATTTAACATATGTTCCAAGAAACATGAATTTTGTACTGTTCTTTTTTAATTGAATTATCTTCATCCAAACTTACCACCCTTATAATTACAAAGGAAGGCTTCACCTGGAAATGGTGTAATAAACCACTTAAGAATCCTAAACACTACTATTAAAAGTATTTTGCCTTCATCAATCCATAACTGATGTGTTTTTAGTTTCCCCTCATAGCCTAATACATACAACCAGCCCAAAGCATCACACACATCACTTGAAAGTTAATATTTTAAAACACTTTTTGAATTGCTGAAATTCGTCTACTGCCTAACGTATTGTCGTCACAATCTAATGTATATAAAACATTTCTATTTGTGAAACTTCTACGTACAAAACATTTTACCCAATCCCAGTTTTAGCATTAAAAGAGCAAAACCTCTATTCTAAAACAATTTTAAGTTGCTTATGTTTTATGGAGACTGAAGAGAATTGGGGCTGTCAATTTAAAATTTTAAATTGGCATTTGCTTATCACATTTGTCTAATTTAATAAACTAAAATATACAAAAAATAACATGTATAACAAAACGCAGGAATAGATAGAAAGTAGGCAGAATCAATGAGTAGGCAAGCAAATGTAATAGGAGATTTTTTTCATTTTTACAGTACTGTAAATGTTAAAAAAAAATCACTTCTATGTCAACAGGGCATCTCCAGTGACAAATGGCAATTAAGCAGCACACAACAGTTTTACAAAAACAGAACCTCGAAACAAATGGGTGAAGATAAAAGAGTAGAAACAGATAAAATAAAATGAGCCCAAGTTTAAGTCATTGTCAGAATCAAGAAACCATAATTAAATATAATAAAAGGCAAAATAAATGACACACCACCTGAAATTCCAAATTAATAATTCATTCCCCTGAAAGGAAGACTTATCAAATATCTTCTTTGTTTTAATCTTCCAAAATCATGGAAACCAGAGGTCTCGCTAAGTGAAAAATCTACTTCAAGGTATGGCTTCTATTTGTCCTAGGCCAACTAAAGCCAAATACAGCCAATTTCAGGCTCAGTAACTAAGCCTAATAAACGTGGCTTCTTGGGCTTTGCTTCTTTGTACTTCTCCTTTTTTCCTAGTATCTTCTTCTTACCCCTGCACTTTGTCCCTCAGATGCTAAGAAGTACCTGAGCAACAGCCATTAATGGTAAAACTAAAATTCATTTCTAATGTATTGTTTCAGGAAGCTATCTACATAGTTTTCATAAATTTGTATGTGTGTACTGACTTGCCCTTTGAGGTTCACTGGTTGTTTTTAAAAAATGAGCTAAGTGGGGGAAAACATAATAGAGAAGCAGATATTGCAAATGATTAGGTTACAATTAAGTTGCAGTCAGATCTTCTAAATTCCCAATGGCCAAACTGCGAAATGTTAAAATAATCAGCTGAATCTTAAAAAATAAAAATAAAAATAAATTAGTGTTTAACAGAAGGATGCTACATGCCTATGTTTAATCTAGAGGAAGAAAATTAATTTGATAACTTAATTTAAAATAGTTTTCTACCCAATTGATATCGTTTGGCTTTGTGTCCCCACCCAAATCTTATCTCATAACACCCATGTGTCAGGTCTTGGGGAGGGACTTCGTGGAGGTGATTGGATCATGGGGATCTGTTCCCCCATGCTGTTCTCATAATAGTGAGGGAGTTCTCATGAGATCTGATGGTTTTAAAAATGACAGTTTCCCTTTCGTGCGCTCTCTCTCTCGACACCATAAGAGATGTGCTTTGCTTTCCCCTCGCCTTCTGCCATAATTTTAAGTTTCCTGGGGCCTCCCAGCCATATGGAACTGAGTCAATTAAACCTGTTTTTCTTATAAATTACCCAGTCTCAGGTGGTATTTTTATAGCAGTATAAGAACATGCTAATATAACAATTTTCTTTGACTCTATTTTCTGAGGAACTTATTGAGAGAAAGAAGAGTCTTACCTACGAGTCAAAAGACTTTTGTAAGGATATAAAAATGTATGCCAACTATACACCTGTGTATATATATGCATAAAATATTCCAGCCAGGTGCAATGGCTCACACCTATAACCCCAGCAGTTTGGGAGGCCGGGGCAAGTGGATCACAAGGTCAGGAGATGGAGACCATCCTGGCTAACATGGTGAAACACTGTCTCTACTAAAAATATAAAAAATTAGCCGGGCATGGTGGCACACACCTGTAGTCCCAGTTACTCAGGAAGCTGAGGCAGGAGAATCACTTGAACCCAGGAAGTGGAGGTTGCAGTGAGCAGAGACTGCACCATTGCACTCCAGCCTGGGCGACAGAGAGAGACTCCATCTCAAAAAAAAAATTTTTTTCAGGAAAAATATATAAGAAACTGATAAACATGGTTACTTCTATGGAAGGCAACTGGATGACAGAGACAGAAGTGGGAGAGAGAATATTCACTGCACTTTTGTACCCCTTAAAGTTTGTACCATGTCCATATATTTTCTATCGCCAAGAACTGAATAATTAGAGGGAGCTATAGTAATGCTGCATTGTTTCTAAATAAAATACTATCTAGAGGAGACTAAGTAGGGTATCGAAGCACCACCTGAATCAAATCAGAAAGAAGAGACTTCCTCCTTTACTAAGGAGAACAAATTCTTATAAATCAAAAAGATTATTAAAATATATTTTTAAAAATCTCATCCAAGCAGATCTGACACTCAAAATACATTCAAAGCATAAATATGGCATTTATTTGCCATAAATATTTCCAGCATTATCATATTATAGAAACGCCATTGTTGCTGAAGATTAAAACTTTCTTATATTTTTATATTTGTGTGGGGGGGGGAACTACTTGCTCTACTATTTTCTGTTCATTAAAAACTTTAAAAACAAAGACTAAGATGCTCAACTAAAAATTTTATTTTCAGCTGAATGTATATTTTTTAAAAAGCTTTTATAAAGATAAATGAATATTTTTAGTCCCTGGATAAATTCTTCATGTCAGTAACTCACCTCTACTACCACTTGAAATTTTCCAGAATAGTTCTCTATCTTCCTCTCAAAAGCCACCAGGATTTCTTGCATAGGAGCAAGCCTTTCAGCATTGGTTTCAAGATCTTTTGGATTTCAGCTGCTGGAAAAGAAGGGCCACCATTTTTGGTCTCAGGAACTCTTTGGAAATATTTAATACAGAGTCCATTCCTTCAGTTTCATAAAATTGTTTTATAGGGGAAGCTGTTCTCTGTTTTAATTATTCTTTTTTAAAGAATAAACCACACAATTCAAATGTTTTAATGATGATGTGGAATTAGAGGTAGCACTTTTCATATATTTTACAATTTATAGATATTCACAGATGTTGATTTATCTGTTGCAACATTTGGTAATTACTACAAACTGAGAGAATATATTCTTTTTTTGTAAGCAATGCAATTAAATATTGTTACGACAAAATTGGAAAAGCTTCACATTACACTATTCTGTCATCTCTACTTACTATAAAATCCACACCATTTAAAAAAGTCCAGGAATAAACCATCACTTTCACTGTTAGGTGCTTAAGGCCCAGCTCAGGAGTCATCCTGGACTCTTCACTCTTCTGCCAAAAGTCTTGGTTATTCTAACTTCCCAATATATTATTTGTAGGTGTTTCCTGTTTATCAAGTGTATTGCCATTACCTTAATTCAAGATCTAGTCATCTATTGTGTAGATTATTGCAACAATATTTTAAGAGCTCCCTACTCTCTCCCTACTATCACTCATAAGATCAGCACCAAACAACTCACTGGCTATAACCTTCACCTTTACCTCCTATGGCACATATAACTGCACCTAGCACTCTAGTCACAGAACACTACTTTACTTTCTCAAACACGAGATGCTTTCTCCATCTTTCTACCTGAAAGGCCCTCTGCACATAGTGGTACGCATTCAGTGATTCATAAACAAATAAAGGTTACTATAAAAATAATAATGACATATTTTAAAAATATTAAAATTTATCATATGACCAGGTAATCTCAAAAACAAAAGCCACTTTTCTGATATGCTGAACATCACCTACCATTTAGTTAATAGAGCCAGAAGCAGAACCCAGTTCTACAGTCCCAGGTCAGTGTTTTAACTATGATTGCTATCTTCTATCATTATTATATTCACACAAAGCAGGAAAGAAAGTGACTACACCTCTAAAATATTATGTGCAATGAAATTAATAATTATGTTTCTAGATGAACCATCCATACATGTATTCATTCAATACCACCTAACAATCTTCTGTACTCTATAGGGGAATTTAAGCCCTTATCTTCAAATAACTTATTATTTATTTTCTCAGTTCTACTTAAATTAGGCAGTTTAGAATTAAGAGTTAAAAGAATGAAAAACTTCCACTAAGTAACTGACATCTTACAATTTTGTTCACTTCTTTGATATCTTGATAATCAATTATATGCAATAGAAAATTCTAAAATATGCCATTTTCAAAAAAACTATTAATATTACTGACCTTATTTAAAGTTTATCCTTAAAAGTTTTTAACAAATCAAGAGGAAGAAGAAAATGTAGGGCACAATGTTGCACATTCAAATTAAAAATGTATGTACTTTTTTCCAAATGGATTGCTTAAAAATGCAAATCCCTTATTAAACTTCACGGATTAAATTCTGTTACAACAGTATCACATTTCTTTATTTACCTCAATCTCCATATGTAGGCAATACAAAAACCCAATGCTACAGGCTGCTCCCATTCTCTGGTCTTCTTTGAAGATACATTTAATGATTCTAGCAAAAGTTCAGCATCAACTGAATCTCAATTAACTTAAAAAGCTAAGTATGGACCTGAGGCCCTAATTTGAAAAATGTCAGCTTGATGGAATTATAATGAGAAATCCTCCCATAAAGTAAGAAAAAAGATTGTTCGATCTAGGGTTTTCTTGAATAAATGTATACCAAGAATTGTGTACTGAAAGCTTATTATGTACGTGATTCTACAAGACACTATTAAAATTTATCCAAGAGTCAAAACCTTAAGAGCTTAAATAATGTTCTAACACACAGAGGTCAAAAATGTGGTTAAATCACAGAGTTCTCCAGATTCTTTTTTTTTTTTTTAACTGAAATTTTATTCTATTAAATATTGCTTATCACAAAAATTATATAACAGTAGAGATAATTTTCTAAGTTCCCAGAATCTCCCTAGAAAAAAACAAAAAACAAAACAAAACAAAAAAAGGCCTAGGTAGGAAAATTAAAAACCCATGGATTATATTTACAACAAAATTAAGTGACTGATTATCCCCACAAATCTCAAAATGCCATCAGGTAGGAACAAACCACTATAATGACCACTAGACCTGCCTGAGGCCTGCAACTAATGGGGAGTCCAGTGGATCTGAGAACAAAACATCAAAACAGTCAAGAGATATATAAAATGGTAATCAAACTGAACCAATCTGAGAAAAGCACAGGAAGCTGAAAAGAATTCTTCCCCAGTCTGATATGGTTTGGCTGTGTCCCAACCCAAATCTCATCTTGAATTGTAGTTATCATAATTCTAATATATTGTGGGAGGGACCCAGTGGGAGATAATTGAATCATGGGGACAGTTTTCCCCTTAATGTTTTCATGGTCACGAATATATCTCACAAGATCTGACAGTTTTATAAGGGGAAACTCTTTTCATTTGGCTCTCATTCTCTCTTGTCTGTAGCCATGTAAAACGTGCCTTTCACTTTCTGTCATTATTGGGAGGCCTCCCCAAGCATGTGAAACTGTGAGTCCATTAAACCTCTTTTTCTTTATAAATTACCCCAGTCTTGGGTATGTCTTTATCAGCAGTGTGAAAACAGACTAATACAGTAAATTGTTACCGGGAGTGGGCTGCTGCTGTAAAGATACCCGAAAATGTGGAAGCAACTTTGGAAGTGGGGGACAGGCAGAGGTTGGAACAGTTTGGAGGGCTCAGAAAAGGACAGGAAAATACGGGCAAGTCTGGAGCTTCCTAGAGACTTGCTGAATAACTTTGACCAAAATGCTGGTAATGACATGGACAATGAAATCCAGGCTGATGTAGTTTCAGATGGAGATGAGGAACTTGTAGGGAACTAGAATAAAGGTGACTCTTGCTATGTTTTCACAAAGAGATTGGTGGCATTCTGCCCCTGCCCTAGAGACTTATAAATCTTTGAACTTGAGGGAGATGATTTAGGGTATCTGGCAAAAGAAATATCTAAGCAGCAAAGCATTCAAGAGGTAACTTGGGTGCCGTCAAAACCATTCAGTTTTAACAGGAAAAAAGAGCCTAAAAGTTTGGAAAATGTGTAGCCTGATGATGCAACAGAAAAGAAAAATCCATTTTCTAAAGAGAAATTCAACCTGGCTGCAGAGATTTGCATAAGTAATGAGGAGCCCAATGTTAATCACCAAGACAATGGAGAAAATGTCTCCAGGGCATGTCAGAAAACTTTGTGGCAGCCCCTCCCATCTCAGGCCTGCAGGCCTAGAAGGAAAAAGTGGTTTCATGGGCCAGGCCCAGGGCCCCCTGCTGTGTGCAGCCTAGGGACTTGGTGTCCTGCATCCAAGCTGTTCCAGCTATGGCTAAAAGGGTACAATGTTTAGCTCAGGCCATGGCTCCAGAGGGTGCAAGCCCCAAGGATTGGCAGCTTCCCTGTGGTGCTGAGCAGGTGGGTACACAGAAGTCAAGAACTGACGTTTGGGAACCTCCACCTAGATTTCAGAGGATGTATGGAAATGCCTGGATGTCCAGGCAGAAGTTTGTTGCAGGGGTGGGGTCCTCATGGAGAACCTCTGCTATGACAATGTGGAAAGGAAATGTGGCATGCGAGATACTACACAGAGTCCCCACTGGGACACTGCCTAGTGGAGCTATGAGAAGAGGGCCACCATCCTCCAGACCCCAGAATGGTAGATCCACCAACAGCTTGTACCATGCACCTGAAAAAGCCACAGGCACTCAACACCAGCCCATAAAATCAGCCAGGAGGAAGGCTATACCCTGCAAAGCCATAGGGGCAAAGCCATAGGGGCAGAGCTGCCCAAGGCCATAGGAACCCACCTCTTGCATTAGCGTGGCCTGCATGTGAGACACGGAGTAAAAGGAGATCATTTTTGAACTTTAAGATTTGACTGCCCTGCTGGATTTTGGACTTGCATGGGGCCTGTGGCCCCATCATTTTGGCCAATTTCTCCATTTGGAATATCTGTTTTTAGGCAATGCCTGTACTTCCATTATATCTAGGAAGTAACTAACTTGCTTTGGATTTTACAGGCTCATAGATAGACGGAATTTGCTTTGTGCTGAATGAGACTTTGCACTATGAACTTCTGAGTTAATACTGAAATGAGTTAAGACTTTGAGGGTCTGTTGGGAAGGCATGATTGGTTTTGAAATCTGAGGACATGAGATTTGGGAGGGTCCAAGGGCAGAATGATATGGTTTAGCTTTGTCCCCACCGAAATCTCATGTTTCCCAGTGGGAAATAATTGAATCATGGGGGCAGTTTTCCCCTTAATGTTCTCTTAATAGTGAGTAAGTTTTATAAGATTTGATGGTTTTATAAGGGAAAACTCCTTTCACTTGGCTTTCATTCTCTCTTGTCCACCACCATGTAAGATGTGCCTTTCACCTTCTGCCATGATTGTGAGGCCTCTGCAGCAACATGGAACTGTGAGTCCATAAAACCTCTTTTTGTTATGAATTATCCAGTCTTGGGTATGTCTTACCAGCAATGTAAAAACAGACTAATACACAGTCCAATAACAATTAAGTATGAATGGGTCACAATAGGCTTGGAATTGGGAGAGACAACCTAGCCCCTATGAACTCTCCTATCTAACCACAAAGTTTCTCTTCCAGGACAGGGCCCCAAACTGAGAAAAAGAAAAACCCTGCGAAGTGACTCAAAATTGAGCAGGACAGGTATGACGGAGATAATACAAAAGGAAATGGTCCACATAAAAGTGCAAGAAGGGAAGGGAACAAAACAAGAACATCTAAGCAAATGGCCCCCCCTTTTTTTTTTTTTTTTTGGCGAAAGAGTCTTGCTCTGTCTCTCAGGCTGGAATGCAGTGGCAGAATCTCAGCTCACTGCAACCTCTGCCTCCCAGGTTCAAGCAATTCTCCTGCTTCAGCTTCCCAAGTAGCTGGGACTACAGACACATGCCACCATGCCCAGCTAATTTTTGTATTTTTAGTAGAGACCGGGTTTTGCCATGCTGGCCAGGCTGGTTTCAAACTCCTGACCTCTGGTGATCCATCCAACTCAGACTCCCCAAGTGCTGGGATTACAGGCGAGAGTCACTGCACCCAGCCATGACCTTGTTTTTAAACATTACATGAAAACAACTGATGAGGGATGTGTACGAAGTTAAAAAAAAAAGTTATCTTGAATAGAACTTCCTTCTAAAAGTAAAGGAAGATGAATATCAAATAAAAATGATCAGAAAGAATTTTGATAAAATCTCACACAAAGCCAATATTTTTAAAAAATAGTAAGAATAATAGCTCCACAATGAAACCACACCTGGAAAAGTTTGCCCAGATTAAAAAACAGATTAAAACTGTAACCTATGAATTCAGAACTAGCTAAAAGACATGTATGTGATGAAAAACATATAAAATTAGATTCAAGACATGGGCAAGAAGAAAAACCAAATTAGAAATTTTAAAATAAGAAATATTCAGCATTAAAATGACAGAATCAGGAAAATATTAGAAATAAAAGAAAAATTTTCAGAAATAAACACTAAACAAAATGAAACACAACAACAAATAATAGTCTGAGAAAAATGGAAAGGCTAAAGAAGGAAAAACTTTTAAGTAAAAGAAGTAATAAAAAGGATCCGAGAGAGAGTGATAAATATTGCAGTTAGGCAATAAAGATCCAACATACAGGTAAGAGGAGTCACCAAAGAAGAAAACTAAAACAAGAGAATATTAAAAACAAACTGTAATTCAAAAATAAATACATAAATTGTAATTCAAAAAACTTCACTGAGACAAAAAAAAGATATAAAACTACATACGGAAGGAGCATACCATATGCAGGTATCCTTGTCTAAAAGCAATTCACTTTATATTTAAAGATATAGTTAAACATATAAGCACAGAAGATTTATCATTCAAACACTGAGCAAAGGAAATCTGCAGTAGCTACTAGTGAATGCATAAAAACTGACACACCTATACAACTGCTGTGCAACAAAGGATGATGTGAACCAGTTATATCATTTTAATCTCTATTAGCCTCATTTTAAAAAATTAAAACAGGTAAAACTGATTTTAATTATGTTATTTTATTTATGATTCTCTTCTGCATAACTCACATGGAAAATATTATGCTTATCTCACCTTGAGCCACAGACTTAAAAATTAGTGTCATGAAAATATTTTGCAATAAACTGATAATCTAATTACTCACCAATATCTAAGACAGCACCCAGGAGAAGGTATCAAAGTAATACATTCTTGGAACCTGCTCTAAGTAAAACGAACTTAAATATCTTATGTAAAATTTAAATTTCAACTGCCTATCAACATTCTAGGTTCTCTCTAGTTCCAGATTTTTATTTTTTAAAGATAGCAGAGGTATCACATAAATATTGTACTTTAATCAACTGTAAGTCATTTTATTTGAAAAATTAATATGCTTCTAAATAATAAAATTTACCCCAATTTTACTTGAAATAACTGTGTCAGACAGTGAAAGAGCAGAAAATTTATTTAATGCATGTAGCCACTTTCATCTCCTCTTATAATCCTATACATCCTAATTTTACCATTGAATATTGGGACAACATGATCACTAACATAAGAAGTACCTGTAGTTTCAGTTGCCTTTTTAAGCTACAGTAAAATATTTATGGTATCTATCAATACTCTTGCCTCTTCACTCTATATTTAGCTTGATTGAGAATTCAAGTTGAGGCCACAGAATACAGCAAAGCTTACTGATGAAGACTGACGAAAACCCCTGATTTTGCCTTCCATAAGAAATTTTTTCTAGGAAAGATCAAAAGTTTAAGTTAAGACAAGCAAAACAATACTATGACATAGGTTTTGCTAAGTTAAACTAAAGGCTACCCAGTTAGCTCACAGGTTTTTCTAGGAATTACTAGGTTATAATAGAAACCTGTATCTACTTAGTGGGTTTTTTTTTTTAATAGAAAATATAAACAGCAAAAGTGTGTGTTCAAAAACAGTTCTTTCAGATTCAGAAAAAACATCTGTCTTACAGATTTAACCTGAGAATCTTCTCATATTCTTTTGACTTACATGACAGTGCCAACATTTTTTACCCTCTGAGGTTGAATTTCACTTTTGGTAAAAGCTGAATCACCATCACTAACCATGATATAATTTTTATACAAAGACAAGAAATGGAAATGTTTTTGGAACTGCTATGGTAACTAAAGAGGACTGAGTATAGAACCAAAACATTCTCAGAATGGAAGAAACTCCAGAGTCATCTACACATCTGCCTGCTGAATGCTTAAATCCCAGCCACACATTTGCAAGTGGTTGTCCAGCCTCTTCTAAACCATTCCACTTAACGGTAAACCAACTATCTTCCAAGGCAATCAATTTCATTTCTAGACAGTTTTAAATATTGAAAAATACTGCCTTTCTAGTACCTGCATATATTACCTTGGAACTTTCATATGCTAGCTTAAGTTACACTCTCTAAAGCTGCTGTATTTTTGGAATGTTAAAGCTATGCAGGAACATGAGGTGAAAAGGACAGAGATCAAGAGATAAAAAAAGACCATATAAAAATACAGGCTAAATGGGGAAGGGGAGTGCATGATTCTTTTTTTCTCCATTTCCCATTCATTGCTAAGGATAATAATCATTATCTCACAGCATTTGATCAAACCCAAGACTGATCTCACTCAGCATGCCATTAAAAAAATCAAGTGCATACTGTGTTCCTAGCACAGTGGTAGCCACCACAAGCACTACAAAGACATATGATAAATTTATAACTGCTGGAAACTTACAATTTAGTTAGACATAAGCAAAGATAAGTAACAATATATGGTACTTGCTGCAGATAATTGAGCACATACTACACATAGAAGAAGCTTTTCTTAAAGCAGAGATTTAAGCTGAGCTTTAAAGTATAGGAAGGATTTGGTTTGCCAGAAGAAATACACAAAATCCATTTCCAGCAGAGCACAGTGGCTCACACCTGTAATTCCAGGACTTTGGGAGGCCCGGGCGGGTGGATCACCTGAGGTCCGGAGTCTGGCCAACATGACGAAACCCTGCCTCTACTAAAAATACAAAAAAAAAAAAAAAAATTAGCCAGGCATGGTGGTTTATGCTGATAGTCCCAGCTACCTGGGAGGCCGAGGCAGGAGAATCGCTTGAACCCAGGAGGCGGAGGTTGCAGTGAGGTGAGATTGCACCACTGTACTCCAGCCTAGGCAACAGAGCAAGACTCCATCACAAAAACAAACAAACAAATAACAACAAAAAATACATTTCCAACAAGGACAACAGCAGAACCAAAACAAAACCAAAGAAAACAGATTGTTACAGATTGTTTTACAGATTGTTTCAGCAGAAAGCTATCTGATACAACCAAAGCTGTTTGTTATAAAGTATCTGAAGTAAGAGTTCAAAGACAAAGGATGAAGCCAGAAGGCAGAGGAACATGAAGATCAGTTTAATGAAAATAAAACTTTTATGAGTCTCATAGAGGAATCAATGCAAATTTCTTAGGAGAGAAGTAAAATGACCAAAGCAACGTTGGAAAATTACTCTGAATGCACTGTGTAAAATAAACAGAGATGTGACAATGATGAGAACATCAGGAATAAGATAAAGCTTAGACATGTCAGAGAAATGAAACTAGAAAGCAGCAGAAGAAAAGAATTAAGAATACAGACGCAAAAGGGAGAAAGGAGTAAGAACCATAGAACATACAAGTTTTTGAGATTAACTGGAACAATGACATTAACTTTCTTTCCAAACAGTTCATTATTTCAATTTTAGTTTGTCAAGCTGCAAGTAAAATAAAGACATCTACTCATCTTAATGTTTACAAATGCTAAACATTAATAACTATCACTATAGTCAAAATTTCCACACTGAAACAATTTCATAAATCCTTGCTTCCTGTTGCCATATGGCATATATAGGGATTTGGTTAACATTGCTATACAGCAATAGTTAATTCTGGTTTTCCATTCTTTATTCCACCCAAATGCATAATATCTTGGAGGGGGAAGCTAAAGTATTTATAAAAGTATAAAAAACTTGGTCCTTTCCAAAAATTTGAGAAGTATCTGAAAAAAAACTCAAGATCAAAGACATTTAATCTGACCATGAACCACATTAAAAGAACCTTTAAGACTTTTTTAAGGTGAGTAACTTTATTTCTATGTAATTAAAAATCAAAATAGGTTTTGGGAGACAATTATTTTCTTATAAAAATAAACATACAGCAATTCTAACAGCTGTACATATTACTGATGCTCTAAAAACTGAAACAACATATACATAAATAACAGATAAAAATATGGTACATATAATATCAGTTTATAAGCAACCTTGAGGAAAAACTTAGTAGTTACGTTTTACAGAATTACACACACACACAGAGAGAGAGAGAGAGAGAGAGAGAGAGAGAACATTTTTATTTAACAGCTTGACTGGGCTCAAAGATTAAATCATGTTTCCATATTTACTAATAAAAGATATTTTTTAAAAACTGACTTAGCCAAAACTAAGTATCATCTTTGAAAATCAGAAACACAATTATGAAATGTTACAGTGATAGCAAGATAAAGGGAAGATAAAGGGTATAACTATATAACTATGTACAGTAAAAGTATTTCTCTTAGTTTCATAAATAAATACCTCCCAAGCACTTCTTTTTTGACACTGAGTGTCATGCCATTGCCCAGGCTGGAGTACAGTGGCAGGACCTTGGTTCACTGCAAGCTCCTTCTGCCAGGCTCAAACGGTTCCCCATCTCAGCCTCCCAAGTAGCTGGGACTATTGGCTGTGTGTCACCACACCTGGGTAATTTTTAGTAGAGATGACGCTTCACCATGTTGCCCAGGCTGGTATCAAACTCTTGGCTTCAAGTGATCTGCCTGCTTTGGCCACCCAAAGTGCTGGGATTACAGGAGTCAGCCACTGCTCCCAGCCTCAAGCACTTTTTGTATCAAAGAAATTATTATAAAATATCTATGAATACAGAACATTATGTCACACTTTGATCATCACTTTGGCTCATCTGAATTAAATGTCAAAGTTAATAAGAACAGCCTCCAAAAAGACAGACATTTTAATGTACAGCAAAACCAACCTAATGGGATAGAAATCAGTGTAGTGAATGCACCTGGGGGACATGACTGGAAATTGGCATGAGGGAACTTTCTAGTGTGACGGAAATGCTCTATCTTCATTAGGGTATTGGTGGCATCATACAGACATTTGCCAAGACTCATAAAACTAAATGAGATCTGTTAACTGTTCTCTCTGTAATTATACCTCAATTTTTTATAGGTTTATTTTTAGAGTAAAACAATTACACAATTTAAATCCAGGTCCAACAAAATTATTCTGTCAAAGTCTGCAATAATGCCAAACTGCATTCTCATTTGCCAGATACTGACCATTATCATCTGAGTCTTTTCCAAGTGAAGCAAAAGGGTCTGATATTTTATTCATATACATCTCTCTTATGTGCAATATAATTTACAATATCTTGTGGACATAATAACTTTTCCGCATCTATACTAGGAATTTCAAACCCAAATTTATCTTTCATGACCATGCTTACTCTCTACTTGGTCCAAACTGTCAAACTACAGAGCTTTCATAAAATAAGAAATCACTGAGAGCTTCTCTGGGTCAACCTTGTCACAGAATTTCAAGATAGAATACAGTCTCTGATTCCCTCTAATGTCAAAGAGGGGACATCACTATATTGGTGGCACAACTATGAAACCTCTACCCAGCACCCGTGCAACCACCAAGGCCCACTGTAGAGCCAGCTGCAAAGCTCCAGCCTCATCAGAGTCCCCACAGAGCAAAGGTGGTGCTGAGCAGCAAGCTGTGGCCAGCATGGGACCCAGGGCATCAGTATGATGGCCAAGGGCAGGTGGCAGACACAAGCAGAAAGGATACAATCTGCCATGGCTACCTCAAGCCAGGATTTCCTACCTCAATTTTTTAAAAAGAAACATAGGAGGCCAGGTGCAGGGGCTCATGCCTGTAGTCCCAGCACTTTGGAAGGCCAAGGCAGGCAGATAACTTGAGGTCAGGAGATTGAGACCAGCCTGGCCAACGTGGCAAAACCCAATCTCTAATAAAAATACAAAAATTAGCAATATGTGGTGGTAAGGGAATGGGTTTTCTTTCCAGGTCCATGAGGGGGCGTAGCTTTAAGGGCAAGAATTTCCCAGTGCCATGCCCCTCTCCCATCTCTCTCCATCGGGGAGATTCAAAGGTTTATGTTTGAATTTCACAGGCGCACGAAGAAACTAAAAGTCAGTCACTCCAGCGGAAGTTCAAAGGAACTCCTTTCACTGGCCCAGGGTCTTGGAGAAGGTGGGGGTTTCTCCCAGGATAAAAGTCAGTGCTCCCTCACCTGCGCCGCATTTTCCAGCTTTCTGGAATCCCCTCCCACATGGTGGGAGCTCCCTCCGGGATTTCCCCTCTGGAATACCCTTCCACACTCTTCATGGAAGCCTTTCTCCTCTTCTCCTTTCCTTCTCTTTTCTCTACCTAAATAAAATCACCTTTCTGCAACACTTTTTGGGTCCGATATTCACTTTGCGAGCATACGGTGCAGCTGAAGCGGCTCCACCGCTTATTCTTTAAGAGATTAGAGGCCAACAACCCACAACATCCAAGAAAAAACCCGGTTACAGTGGCACACACCTGTAATCCTAGCTACTTGGGGAGCTGAGGCCGGAGAATTGCTTAAATCCAGGAGATGAAGCCTGCAGTGAGCAGAGGTGGCACCACTGCACTCTAGCCTAAGCTACACAGTGAGATTCCATGTCAAAAAAAAAAAAGGAAGGGAGGGAGGGGAAGGGATGGGAGGGGAGGGGAGGCAGACAGAGCAATTCCTATCAAGAAGTTGAGGGGTGGAATCAAATAATGTTCAAATACAATTTCAAATATGTATTACTGAATAACTTTTTTAAATCCTTATATTGTAAAAAAAAAACCCAATATTTTGCTATGTACTTGTAACCTATGCCAAAGAAAACCAGTGAACTGCAGCCCTCTGATTAGAAAATTCTACTCTAAGCTACACAGCTATCCATCTCAAATAAATCTGCTATTCTTTTCTTTTCAACAACCTGAGAAAAATATTTCTTAAGAACTGAACTATTGAAGGATCTCATGTTTTATCCTTAGTTTGAAATGAACCATTAAAAAAGCAAGATACTTCAGTCTTCAATGTTTTGTATCTCCATAGCCCATTACAAACGCCAAGTTATACTGTCAAGCTACACCTCACCGTTTCTTGAAAAAGAGTTACAACATCAGCTGGGTGGTGCATGCCTGTAGTCACAGCTATTTGGAAGGCTGGCATGGGAGAATCTCTTGAGCCCAAGAGTTTGAGACCAGCCTGGACAACATAGCAAGACCCTGTCTCAAACAAACAAAAAAAGACTTACAACATCATGACATCTGTTACTGTATTCTACAGAGAGATTAAGAATACTGCCTTACAGGGAGTGTTTAAAAAACCTCTGCTTCTTTGATGTAACTAGTATGTTTTCTCCTCAAGGATCTTGAAAATACATAAAAGACTATATTTCCTTTTATGCTCTAGCCAGCAAAAAGCTGAAAAACTAATTTAAGATGAAACTAAATAAATTATACTTGACTTTGTAGCCTGAAGATCTCCATTCTGTTTTTCTACCCTTACTTCACCCCATTCATGTAAACTATTGGGTTGTTTCTCTATGACTTGGAGGTGTATCACTGAGTTTCAACCACATATATTTATGTATTTAGCACTTTGGAGAGACTTAAAAATAATTTCAAAAGGGCATAAATAAGTGGTGTAACCTCACTGTGAATTACATAAGACCAGTAAAAGTAATCATTTTTACAATAGCAGCCAACCTTAAAGATAAAAAGTAAAATTTTGAGAATTTAAGACTGCCACATTGGAAAAATGGCAAACTTCTGAAACTACAAATCTACCTCTAGCAGAGTTAAACCACTCATAAATAAGTTCAGATTGGTCATAAGAACATTTGTTCACTAGGCTGTCTAACAACTCCTGGGCCTTGTCTGAAAACTAAGAATACCTCAGAACAGAAAGGAAATTATTCAAGTCAGCTTTCAGGATAGAGGTGGTTTTTTTACTTTATCTTTACCCAGACTCCCTCTACTGACAAAAAAAAATAATAATAATAAACTATGGAATTGTACTAGCAAATTTTATCGACAAAAGAAATAATATTTTTAGAACAGTTTAAAGTCAACCTTCTAGAAAGAATAGATTAAAAACTGACTTTCCTATAGACACAAAAAGAAATAAACATCTGTGAACTGAAAACTCAAATATTCCAATTTTGTAAGTGGCATATGCCATTTCAATATGCAGTACTGCTTTTCAATGGTAATCCTTAAATGCAAGAAGGGTTAAATACTGTTAAATTATTTTAAATATTTTAAATAATTTCTTGGTAATGTAATGTTTACCTGTATCTGTTCTGCTGTCCATTGGTCTAGGTTGACTGATTTGACCCTGGATATATGAACCCCAAGATTTCTATGAATTCCAGCACATCTGATGCAAATAAACACACCAATATTCCAGGAAGCCCATCGAGGACCTAATTAAGAAGAAGAAACCAAAAAAAAGGCAAATATTAAAAACTAAAATAAACATAACAGAATATTAGAAGCATTCTGGGTTTTATATAATTATAATGGAAGCTTAGAGAAGTCACATGCCCAAATTTTCAAATGGTACAGGCAGCAGTTTGCTAAGAAGACATGTGTCTTGGCAATCTTCAAGAACCTTAATGATACAAGACAGGGAACGGGATGGGGACCACGGGTATGACAAGAACCATAATGATTTTACTCATTTTGCTTTCCTAGAAACTTCCCCTCTACTCTAATATTTTAAAACTAATTTATACAGTTTTTTCATTCAGCATATTTGAATCAGGAATACTAATACCCTACTGTAAAAATAATTTCTTTATTAAATGCATAACATATGCTTAAAAGATTCACAACAAATAAAAATAGAAGATATTCACAACAAATAAAAATTAAATGTAGAAAATAATAAGAAAAACACAACCAGCCCAATAGAAAAGGAACAAAAAGATATTAATGAATAATTCACAGAAGAAATGTATGGCCAATAAGCATGAAAATATGCACAATCTCACTGGTAATTAGTGAAAGTGCTCTTTAACTCTACAGTTACATTTTGCACCCAACATATTGGGAAACAAAATTTTTAACTACTAGTACTAAGTGTTGGCAAGAATGCGAAACAAGGACTGCTTCAAAAAGGCTTGGATTGTGGAAGAAAGGATATCAAAGATTGAAGATCAATTCAATGAAATAAAATAAGAAGGCAAGACTAGAGAAAAAAGAGTGAAAGAAATGAACAAAGCCTCCAAGAAATATGGGATTATGTGAAAAGACCAAATCTACGTTTGATCAGTATACTCAAAGGTAACAGGTAGAATGAAACCAACTTGGAAAACACTCTTCAGGATATTATCCAGGAGAACTTTCCCAACCTAGCAAGGCAGGCCAACATTCAAATCCAGGAAATACAGAGAACACCACAAAGATATTCCTCAAGAAGAGCAACCCCAAGGCACACAATCATCAGATCACCAGGGTTCAAATGAGGGAAAAAAATGCTAAGGGCAGCCAGAGAGAAAGGGCAGGTTACCCACAAAGGGAAGCCCATCAGACTCACAGTGGATGTCCCAGCAGAAACCTTATGAGCCAGAAGAGGGTGGGGGCCAATATTCAACATCCTTAAAGAAAAGAATTTTCAACCCAGAATTTCATATACAGCCAAACTAAGCTTCATTAAGTGAAGGAGAAATAAAATCCTCTACAGACAGGCAATTGCTGAGAGATTTCGTCACCACCAGTCCTCCCTTACAAGAGCTCCTGAAGGAAGCACTAAACATGGAAAGGAACAACCAGTACCAGCCACTGCGAAAACATACCAAATTGTAAAGACCATTGACACAATAAAGAAACTGCATCAACTAACAGGCAAAACAACCAGCTAGCCTCAA